>CM067372.1:14173069-14318544 GCA_034401795.1 Chaetoderma sp. LZ-2023a
GAACTGATTAACCCAAGCATTAAATGTTCATAGTTCCCAGACTGCTGGAAAATGGCAAATGGTTTCCCATTACATAGGTCTGGCCTAACAACTGATGCACAGAACTATAGACCAATATCCATTCTGCCAGTAGTGTCACTTTATGACTATTTTACACAATATGAATTACTGTCTTCCTGTCAATCAGGTTTTAGGGCAAAACACTCTTGTGAAACTGCTCTGTTAAATCTCGTACAACAATGGCGCAAGGCTCTGAATGACAAGCTGAGTGTTGGTAATATCATGATTGATCTAACAAAGGCATTTGACCTAATGAACCATGACCTCTTACTTAAAAAACTGCCATTTATCACCTAAATGATTCTGCAATTAATTGGTTACGGTCATATGTCATACATCGCAGACAGTGTGTGGCAATTGGAAATCAGATGTCTGATCCACAGTCCTTAGAATCCGGTGTTCCACAAGGCTCCATTTTAGGTCCCTTATTATTTGTTATATTTATTAATGACTTACCTCTTATTGCTACTAATTACTCTTTAGATATATATGCAGATGACACAACACTCCATACCGCCAAGAAAACTATAGATGAACTTGGTGCATCTCTACAAGATGATATTATGGATGTTGCAGATTGGTGCAATGCGAATAAGATGCTTATCAATTGCAAGAAAACAAAATCTTTGTTCATATGTAACAAAGTAAAAATAGAAACAAACCATATCGTTCAACTTCAGTTAAACAATGCCATACTAGAACAAGTCACCACCTTCAAACTGTTACGTGTGACAGTTGACTGTAATTTCAATAGGAAAGCACATATAGATAATTTGTGTAGGAAGATAGCTGGGCTACTAGCTTTTATGCGAAATAATGTTAAATTAATGAACCAAAAATGTCGAATTATGTTTTACAATGCTTATGTCCTTCCACATCTGAATTACTGTGTTTCAGTGTGGGCTAACTGCTCCAAAACTGAATCGGATAGGCTTCTGAAACTCCAAAAAAAGAGCAGCGAGACATATTCTCAGTGCGACTAAATATACACGAAGTTTAGACTTATTTTGTCATTTAAAATGGCTTCCATTTTCGGATATGGCAGATGTTCGCATTGCAACAATGGTGTACACGTCACTAAATGACCAGGCACCACAGTATCTAAGAAAAATGTTTACTTATACTTCAGATGTACATAACCGCCCACTCAAATCTACCACAAATTCTAACTTATATATGCCAAGATCTAAAACTGATATATAGACAAGAGGCTTTGCTTGCACAGGTACTAAAGTTTGGAACAGCCTACCACTTAATATACGAGAGACACGCCCACTAGCGCCTTTAGATCGAAATTTCTAGCCCATGTAACCATGTAATTACTTAAAATATATCGTTCAATATACTGTCAGCTCTTTTATCTTGTTTAGTTTGTGTAACCTAGAAATTGCATTCGGAATCATGCCATCTCGTGCTACTCAATTGTAGCGTATCCATTTCCATGATTTATGAACTCTTACAGTACCGATGACCATTAGGTACTCAAGTAACTATACTATTGTACTATTCATTATTTCCGTAATAGGTACTGATGACCAATAGGTACCTACCCGGTCTTAAAGACTGCATTTTTATACTTTCTGTTCTTACTGTAAATATTATATTTATTTTCGTGTGCTCTCAACTAACAAGCACTGTAAGGTCTTATGATGTAATATACTGTCAGCACTGTATTAGTTAGTTATGTATATGGCAAGTAGCCATCTCAGTTATTCTGTTTTGTTTATATATAAAAACTCTAGGATGCAGTACGCTAGGTAATACTATACAGCAACATTATATCCGCACCACTACTACCCCCAGCATCAATTTCACACTGAGGTCACTGATCATGCTCACCATGCTCGAACATGACATGTGACTGACTAAACCTGGCTATTCTAGCTCGATAGGATAGGTTTAAAGTAGTTCAGGGACAATCTCTCCATAAGAGACACAATGTGTATGCCTCTTTTCCGGCTGTAGTGGATATGTAACACCACACACTGGCTAGATTGTATAAAATTGGCCAATTACCTTAGGGCCTCTTATTAATATCGAGTGTTTGTCTCTTTCTACGCTCCTCCAGCCGCAAGGCTTAAATAATTGTCTGGACTCCCAATCAACACATTGGCAGGATCTGACTCTGGGAAACTATTGGGGTTTTCGAGCGGTGATAACTAAAGTGTCGATTTACATACACTCCCCCAGTAGCTTCGGATACCAGTTAGTTTAGATTCCCATGCCAATGTAGGAAGCACTGCGAAAAGAAATTATATTATGTAAAACCGGCCTGCAGCGCATCTCTGGGCATTCTGGTACTTAACCCTAATGACAAGTGAAATGTTAATTCCGAAACACGTGGGTGACGGATGAGATGCAGAGCTCCATCCAACTCGGTGTAGTGACTGGGTGAAGTCTTAAAACTCACCACGCCCTCACTGGAAGGTCACTAGCGATGGATATCTGTCTCTTACTCCCCACCATAAATACTATTGCTCTTTCTAAATTGCTTATGTGAACTGTAAATTGTCCTAGTGATGTTATATGTGGTTGTGGTGCAATGGTGACCAGATCATCATATGATTCGGGAACTGTCGCTCTGTAACATGTACGCACGCTGTCTTTCTGAGGAAGACGCTATGCGGGGCGATCTTCGGGAAGCGGGGCATCTTCGCCAGTTAGATGTATGTGTAGGAATCCCTGCCACTTGCGGCTAAAGCTTGGAAACGTGTTTAACGTATCTAAACGTATTTAGGCCCGCATAAATAAAGTGGCAACTACCAATTCAGTATCTTTGGATCTACATAAGACGGTAACCTATAAAATCTTCGGAAATCATCTGACCCGTCTTCATGTAAACCAGCGTGCATCACATTAATTATGGCTTCACAAGGATTGACCACTGCACTTAGCTTTTTGTTTGAACAAAAGTGTGGCCCTTTTTGCGAGCTCTTTTCCTCTGCTTCAGCGTTGAAGGCATTTTACTGTGATGGAGGCCCGCGCGACGCAATTTCCTCTCACAACAATAATATTTTGTATGTGTTAGGGGTATAATTGGTTTATATTAAACTATTCAAGTAGCCTCGTTCTGATGTTCCCTTGCGGGGATACCTATGCAGATTTACGAATCTGTGTGGTACCTTCGGCGAGCCCACGTAAAAGAACACCAGTTGGGTCTATGTACTGTATTATTTTTGCTCATTCCCTATCAAACGTGTTTGCATAGGTTATATACTTTTAATTATATCATCATCTCCAGACTTTTATACTAGTTAAAGGACCGACATATTGGTGACACAAACAGTTGGGATGAGACCGTGAGGTTCAATTCCGGCGGCAATGGTCGCACGGCCCCACTGGAATGTGAACATTCCACTGACTCTAGAAGCCGGTCTTTGACCCTCCGGAGAGTCGCGAAATGGGAGCTGTAACCCAGAGAACTATAGCTAACCGGCCCTCCCACGCATCCTGTACATGTGGTGCAATGGAGTGGAGCAACATAACTGACTGGTGCGTACCCCAGCAAGCTACAAGTGGCGCCCGATGTGGGCCTTGAACGAGAAGCCAACCCACGCCAACTCTCAACACACATGCATTTCAATCTCTTTTATCAGACAGCCAGACAGTCAGCACACCCTACATCTGGAAGTAGCATCATATGACGGACGAACTGCATGCATGCTCACCGACTATGCTAATAATTTCCCTGGTGCGGAACAACCAGCACCGTCTTCACACAAGTTTTCGTGGATCAGCAAGGGGACATTCCGTGATGCCTTGCAGGCAGGAACTCAATACATAACCTAACTGGATAACTGCGATAGGCACCCACCATCTATGCCGGATCGCAGTCGACCATGACACACACCACTACGGGGGCACACCTATCCTTCACAACCATTATGTTCGCCAACGTCATCACAGAGTGACCAGTGGCCGGAACCTTATGTACCATATCCCGCATCTCCACCAGTACATACGTCGTCACCATACTATCCATCGATACGACGATATGAGCCGGAAGATGTGGTACCTCCTTTCCAACAATACACCATAAGAACATCACACAGCACACGCCACCCCCATCAGTCACCTGCACTGCCTCCGTATGAGGAACACCCATCACAACATCCAGTAGAGCATCTGCATCGTCTACATGGTATGCCTCCACCCATCTAAAGACCGACACTCGTCTATGGACCCGCATCATGGTGGTATTCAGTGGACCCTACATATTGTGTACAGCACTATCGACAGAAATCGCCCTCACGGACATGACATCATCAGAGACATCGACGGGAAACACCACCAACACCACTATCATCCCCATTGTGTGTATTCCCATTGTGCTAGCAGGCAAAAAGGACGAATCTTTGCGGTTTTGTATAGACTACATGCTTGATAGATTAGAAGATATCACGAAACAGATCTCCGCACTACTAGTATAGACTACTGCCACCTTAATGATCGTAGCATCAAGGATGCTTATCCGCTTCCTCAGATAGATCAGGCCTTAGATTCCTTGTCCGGAGCCAAGTGGTTTTGTATCCTTGATTTAGCTAGTGGGTACCAGCAGGTAGCCTTGGACGAGACTGACAAGGAGAAGACCGTGTGTGTGTGTGTGTAGACAGTCTTTTCCACTTCTACATGATGCCCTATGGATTGTGCAACGCTCCTGGAGCATTCAAGCATCTCTTGAGCAGGTATTAACTACCCTGCAATGGGGGATAGGTCTCTGTTACATCGCCGACGTAATCGTCTTTGAATCCTCGTTTAAGCAAAGTTCTAATGAGCTTTCAGACAGCGAATCTAAAGCTCAAACCCAAAAAGTGTCATCTTTTTAGACAGCGCGTCGAGTTCCTGGGACACGTCATATCCAGCGATGGAGTGGCTACTCTGCCTTGAAAAACTAAAGCAGTAGCAGAGCGGCAGACCTCCACTTCAGTCATGGACACTCAGAGTTTCCTCGGTCTCTGCCAGTACTATCATCATTACATCCATCACTTTAGCAAGATTGCATCACCATTATTTAGGATCACTGAAAAAGGTTGACCATTCGAGTGGACGAGTGAGTGTGAAGGTTCATTCAGGGTGCTGAAGGAACTCTTGACGACCGCTCCAATTCTTGCTCATCCTAACCCTAACCTCGATTTCATCTTAGACACTGATGCATCGACTTATGCCATTGGTGCAGTTCTATCTCAGGTCACAGAAGATGGAACAGTGCAGGTATTGGGTTATGGTTCGCGTACTCTGAATAAAATGGAGAAACATTACGCGACCACCAAGAGAGAATTGTTGGCTGCAGTCCATTTTGTCAAGTACTATAAACACTTTCTGCATGGGCATCAATTTACCCTGCATACAGATCACGCCTCCGTACTCTGGCTCAGAAACATAAAACATTCGGAGGGCCAGGTAGCAAGGTGGTAGGAATCCCTGCAGGCCTTTAACCTCAACGTTGTTCATAGACCCGGCAAACTGCATGGAAATGCTGCTGCTTTGAGCAGAATCGGGCTTGAGGATGAACAAGAAGTGGCCACCACCCTGACACATACTACACAGTCATCTCCAGTGTTCCCCAAATTGTGGTGCGCAGAGTCAAACATGGAGACAGTCGCTCATGAACAAGCAACAGATGCGCAAACACGGCACATATACGCGTGAATCAAGGAGGGGGTACGTCCTCCTAAGGAATATGTTACACCACTTTCTGTGATGACAAAATACTACTATCAGTGGTTTGGAGAGTGTCATATGTAAGATGACATTCTCTACATTAATAACCGAATAGTGATCCCTGAACGTTATCGTAAAACTATTCTCGAACAGCTACATGATGGTGCTGGACACCTAGCCGTCGAGCGGACAACAACACAGATAAAACAGAGATTCCACTGGATCGGGATACGTGCTAGTGTGAAGGACCAATGGTCAAGGATGGTAGCACCAACAACATAGATAGCATGCACCTAGCTCCCTCCCGCACTAATGCAGGGAGTTCATCACTTTCCACAACCTGACATTTCCGCAATAGCAACAGACTTGGCATTTCCCAGGTTGGAAACATGGATCTGCCTAAATCGCATTACACCAGTGTCACACAGCAACCCCGACTTCCCTACAACAGAACACCACCATCATCAACACGAGTCAACATTTTCCGCAAGCACCTCTTTATCCAGTTTGCAGAAAACTGATCATACGGGAAGGAGGAACAACACCACGGCCATCTACCGTACGTGCTACGGGGGAATCCCCAAGCCCCCTCCACACTCCCACCCCACCCACCACCACCCCCTACCACCCACCCCCTGAAAATGTCATACGTTAAACAGCTAAGCTATCACACTTCATTCACACGTAATAACAGTCAATATTATTAAGAGAGCAAGATGCCCACAGCCTGTCGTCAGTATCAAGTAGGAATTTGCTACCGAACAGAAATTTGATAATGGTCTGATTCAATTACGACAGCCCCCTTCTTGGTCATCCGTGCTCTAAAGTAACTCTGTCCCGTCTCCAGACTCGGCCATTACAGAGTGAAATACATCATGCCCGATAAAGTTGACACCGCCCGCATGCAACTTCCCCGCCCCGCCCCACTGCCATAAAAACCAAGAATCATCTGCAGATAAGCAGCCACACGTATCAATCAAATGCACCAACATGACAGAGACACAGACACTCAGGATGACTGTATTCACAATCTCCATACGACGATGGTATTGTAAATCGTAAAACTGAATCACGCATTTTCCGAGCTGTACTGTGATAATTAAGTTGGGTTTATGTGGGGTGAGACTGGTCCTACCCACAGAGGAGGATGCTTGGCAGTCCACCCAACCGGAATATACAGTCCGGCTTCGCGGGGTCAGTAGACTTGGTTTCTGCAAGACATGGGGCTGTTTAAATCAAACAATTAATTACAGTCAGCTATACTGTCCTAATTTTGATTAAGAACATGACTGTTCTACCGCGTATGCAAATCATTAGCGTGTGGGCTGATGAAGCAACATCAAAACTTAGACAGTATAACATCGTGGAGAATTTCAAATATTCTCTTACCCACATATTCCAGCCACTAATCAACACGGGCTGGAATAAACTTATTACACACAAGAGGCTGCGCATATATAAGATCACGTGTGTATAAAGGGACGCTGTTCTGAGGAACAGAATAATGAAAACATATATTTCCATTTTTCGCATCAACTACGAACAGTCAGCAGTATCAAAACTCATTACATACAGATTGCCTAAGTTTCCGATCATCCACGTGATTTCGAAACAAGAATCACGTGATCATCACTTCTAATTTCCAGTAAATTGGATCAACAGCTATAAACAAAAGAACCGCCCTACACGTATCTACCACATCGTGATGGAGGAGGCGAGAGGTGGTGAGTCGGGGCCAGGCCGCTGACGTCATCACGCTCTCCCAGACCCCATCGGGCATTCCAGCCTGAAATTTGAGCAGGCGAGTTTATAAGCATCCAACTTGAAAAACCGCTTCACGCTAATTAAAAGGTGAGCTTCCACCTGAATAAGTAGTTCCAGATTTTAACGTTGATCGGAGACCCAATTCCCCGCTGAGTGGGGATGAAAGTGGCTATCCTTCCTTCTTATGTTTATATTTGCCTTCTTCCTATGACGGGAGTATATGATCCGACTCCAGGAGAGTAAGAATTAAATATTTCCATATTTGGCAGAACCGACTCACCCTAAAACTTTCGGGTGTGGTCATCCGCCCTCCTGTGACGTCACCAAAAAGTATAAAAGGAGGGAAGCGCACACTGAAACTTCATCTTCCCATCAAACTTGACATTAGGGAAGATCGAGCATTAGGCTACTTTCGTGTTGCAAACCAAATTCTGCTGTTTTTTTATTATTATTTTATCTTGTGTTATATTGGCCAGGAAAGTTATGAAGAGTTAGGAAAGTTTAAATTAGGTTAGTGCAGTTCCGCAAAAACACCATCACGCGGGAATAATATGTCACTTGCGGAAGATCTTGCCTTGTCCGACAGCTTGGAAGAATCAGTGCCTGCTCACCTTGGAAAGAAGCATCTGTGTACAGCTTTATCACACAATGGACAGCCGTGCAAGCGTGCGCTTTCCAGAAACTCGTACTTGAAGCTTCACGTCAATCGTGACCATTTATTATAGAGGGCATTCTGTGCGGACTGCAAATACCTTTATTCAGCTACTCGGTACGGTGTAACGCACATGCTATCTTTTAAACATTGTGTGTTTGTTGTGACATTAAAACCTGGTGAACAGAATGAGGACATAGATATTCTCGCTCCATGTTTCGAAAGTAGACTTCCAGTTACCGTGATTCCAATGGGAAAAATGGCCAAAACGAAACACACCAAATGACTACAAACTGACTTTCCGCAATTAGCTAGACCTTCAGCATCTGCAACACAGCCAGCCACCATCAGCTCTCCAGCACCAATCACCACATCATCGGCAGCACCCTCAAGAACAGCACCGGCAGCACCTAGAGCATCAGTATTCACCCCAACTGTAGTTTCTGCACCGGCAGCACCCGCAGTGACAACACCGACAGCACGCAGCACCACCACAGCATCCACATCCATGATGCACCAGCCAATATCGGTAGTAATAACCACTCCTGTGAAAATCCACAAACCAGTTTTACAGGACATTCCCGACCATTCAATATCTCCATGCAGCTTAGTCATCGACAAGGAGATAAGCCTCAGAGAAGCCATCATCACCACCACCGCAATGCAGACAAGCACAGACACCCACGCGCAACATCATCCTTCCCATAGATCCTGCCATTAGAAAGACTACTATGCTGGACAGACCATATTCGGGCCAGACATAACTACACCCATCGTCGTCACCACCACCACCACCAGTGCATCAGTAAATACATCTACAGCTTCATCCAACTTAAGTACCACCGACCTAGGCAACATAGATAATGAGATATCGGCATTGGAGGACCACCCACCACGACCGTCTAGTACGAGTCATGGAACCCAGACTCGCTGGAGAAATCCGCAGACGTTTGTGGCCATTATTGTCGTGGATGCAGCAGAATGTGTGCATAGGTGTGCGGAAAATGGAACCTTTATTATTTTATTATTTTTGAAATATTTTTCTTATTATATATGTTTTTATAATTGAAACCCTGTCCCTTGGCTGACTACGGTCATCCTACACAGCGACGCAAAATTCTTGCATAGCTGTGTCTCACAAAGATAATCGCTGCGGATACCTGTGTTGTAAACACGTAGCGTGTGACGTAAGTACACAACACACCGTAGTAAATATGTCTTACTCCCATCATGCCGTCCCAGCTATTGCTGGGGCTGCCTGATGAACTAGTTTTTACTTTATTAAAATGCTGTTTTTCTTATTATTTCTCTTCTCACGTCAGTACGTTGAGAAGGATTGTGGATAGCGAGCGCTATCCATGCAGACCCGCCAAAATGGGTCGTACTGTATGCATTCCTTAATATATCCGGAATGCATATGGAATTACATATAAACTGTGATATTATTACTGTATTACTGTATGTTTTAACGTATATATATATATATTTTCTTATATATATTTTTATATTATAACTATATTTGATTCAGCTACGCTGGAGCTTGGGCGTTCTCGGCGGAAATATAATTATCCGTCACTGAGAGAACGCCCCTGCGAGCTATTGTTTTAGCCAAATCAGGTAGAAAAATAAATGAAAAGCACGCACCACGAAATAAAACAAACAAAAAAAGAAAAGGCCTGGAAAAATAATGCCAAGTCAAAAATCAAAACGAAAAGTATGCCTCCCTCCCAAAATCTTTCGCACCTGTATGTGCACTTCTCTGATAACTACGCATCTCACACGTCATTACTCCTCTCGGCTATGTGCCTACTCAGGAAGTCTATAATTCCCGCCTAGCGTGCTCCCGTGTGTTTAATCTGTGAAGCGTTGATTATTTGTCAAACTAGGAGGGACTGGTGTAGCACAGATCGATCGGACAGTACGAACACTCCCAGCTAAGCTGGGTACAGGATGACAGCTCCGGGTACGTTCATAGCATGCCCCATTGAGTAGGGTAGTATGCGTGTATAAAGCCCTATGAGAGAGGTTTCGTTAAAATGGCTAGGTCTGTAAGAACGCGTAGCATGCATGCGCGCACGTCAGAGCTTCCCTGGCAACATGTGTCAGTATTGGGAGAGAGTGTATGCTTATAGTGTACCGAGTTGGTACTAGTGATTTCTTTAAATCACACTATTCTCGTCGTTCTTGTTACGGAGCAGGACCGGAATGAAACGAGGATTTCAGAACTGTTTACCTTTTTAAAATAGGACCAGAAATGGCCGAGTTATCATTAAATGGCTCACTTTGATGTCGTAATCACGTGTATGTATTGTAGCTCGCGGGGGTGGTGTCGGGCCGTTCCGGTGTATGATGTCAACTCGCCACGCCGCAAGTGCACGACGAATGATGACGCTGGTTAACTTCCGGTCTCGGGGTAATGGATCCTGTATGAGACTGCCGGCTCCTAAGGCCGGTGGAACTCAATCGTTCCGGTGGGGTTGTGTGACCATTGTCGCAAACATTAAATATAACGGTCTCATCCCAAGAGTTTGTGAAAGGAAAGAAGATTATCTCTGGAGTGACGAAAAATCATGTGCCCCACGTGGGCACTACTCCTAGTGCTAGTTTAGGTGAGGAGTATTATCCTCGTATGGACCGTCGTCGCTGAATCCTTGCGAGAGGCAAGTGCCTCACACGGGCCTCCGTCTCGGGAAAATGTTGCCACTGCTTAAAGCTTAGAGTTCTGATATGAGCCGGCTCTCAAAATTACTTCCTTGATTGGAGTGCAACTCATAAGGCATACCAAAACGGCAGAACACACTGCTTGCCAAGACCTCTGCTATGGTGGATTCCTCTTGGTCTGGCAAAGCAAATGCTTCTACCCACTTCGTAAAGTAATCTTGTAATACGAGGATGTATTTATTTCCATCATCTGTTGTATTCAAGGGTCCGAGCACGTCGATAGCCACTCGCTCCCATGGTGCACCAATAATCTTAATTTGAGATGGTGCGATGTGGTATTGGCCAACAGCGTGTCTTTGGCACAGTATACATTTGGCAACCCATGCCTTGACACTATCGCGAATCCTGATCCAGTGGAATCTCAATTTGATGCGGACAACAGTCCTTTCCACGGCCAGATGCCCGACGTTATCATGCAGTTGTTTTAATATAAGTTCACGATAGCTTTCCGGGACTACCAGACGGTCATCAATATATAGAAGGTTATTTATTAATCGACATTCTTCGAACCATTGGTAATAATATTTTGCTGTGGTGGAAAGTGGTGTTACCGATTCCTTGGGAGGACGTACCCCCTCCTGGATCCATGCATATATATTTCGTGTCTGTATGTCTGTTGTTTGGTGGTGTGCGATTATGTCCACTAAATGGCTGCAGCGTTCTCCTGTTTCCAGAGTGATGGGGCCTGCGGTACCATTGAACACTCTAAAAGGTATATTTTCCCTATTGGTAGTGTCTACTATCATGTGGGGACTTGCGCATTGTGAGGCGATTATGTATTCAGGATCGGGTTCCAGCATGGTGATGTGTGTGTTGCTTCCTAACTGTGGTGCGGTGGCCCATAAGATTTGTTCTTGTCCTGGCTCAACTCTGGCTGTACTTGATAATATTACAGCACACGTGTCATATAATGACGATGCCAGTCCAAGAGGTATTCGTCGGCCGTGTATGTTGAGTTCCTGTTGCTTGCAATGCATGATGGCTTCGCTGGCACTGAGAAAATCAGAGCCAAGGAGGGCATCATTGTGAATAGCGGCGATGACAACTCGCTGTATGAATTGCATCTCCCCTATTTGGGTGACTAAATTGACTACACCAGATACGGGAACATCAGCTCCTGTAGCCGTCTGTAGGTAAATGTTTGTAGGCTTAAGGGGAGGCTTCATATGAGGTGGGATGCTCTCATATAAGCGCTTGATAAATACAGTGATTGAAGCACCAGTGTCGACGGTGGCACTGGTGGAAACGCCACTGAACAGACAGGCACATATGTTTATTACTTTGTGGTGTATCTGTGGAAGAGTTTCCAATGACGCCATCTGCGACAATGGTGTCGGAGAGAATCACTGTGTATGTACTCTGACTGCTTCCTAATTGCTTCTCTTAATGTGGTGGATGGCTGAGTGAGGAAAGGGCCAGTTCGTCGGTGCCACTGCTGTGAGGGCTGCGGTGAAGGCGGAGCTGGGGGTAGCAATGATGGTGGAGATGTTGCTGGTTCCGGGTATGCTGTATTAATGTAGACAGCGGTGCACACGGGATGATGGATAAGCTCCACCTGCACCAGCCATTTCTTACAATGCTTCATTGGATGTTTTGGTGAGACACAGAAGAAACAGTGATGCCACCATGGACGTGTCTTGGTGGCGGGACTTGGTGCTTGCAAAAACCTTGTTGTTTCAGCAGAGACCTACAACCAACCACTGCCGTTTTACACAGGAAAGAAGGCTTGTTAGGTGCAGGGAAAGAGGGGGGATGGCAATGCTGCGGATGGTGGATGCATCGTAGGCATTGACATATGTGAAGCCATGCGGCTGGGTGTAAGTGTAAAAGCTGATTTTGGTGGATGATTGTTGGCCACCGAACGTTGTTGTACGAATGCCGCTGTCGAGCCGGGAAGCGGATACGGGCACCGAGGTGGCTCTTGATGTTTCAGTGCCCTTAGGAGTTTCTTGGCTTCTCTGGTTGCGGTGCTGCTGCGGTCGGGGGCAGGCATTGTAGAGGGAGGTCGGTTAGGACACCGGTCCCGCCAATGGCCTGGCTGACCGCATCCATAATAGGTGTTTGGTAGCGGTGCAGTGCTGGTGGTGTTTGTTGTCCTAGAGTGAGTGGTGGCGAGATTTGTGCTGAGTGTGGTGACTAAATTAATCAGAGTGGAGATCTGCTTATTGATCTCATCTATACGTTCTTTCATGTTGCCATTGTTATTGTTGCGCTGGTTTCCGCGCCCAGGGCCCCCGTTAGAGCTTCTTCTATGGGCATGGCCCTTTCCTCCAGGCACTTGATTCTGATTGGAATTCTGTATAGCTGGTGGTGGTGATGTATGTGTGGTTGGTGTCGATGAACTGGGGTGAGCATTAGTGGGCGTGGCGATAGCTGCACCCTCTATCTCGTTGATAGGATGGAGTTGGCGTTGGCGTTGGCTACTCTTTTCCCACTCCAGAAAGTTTTCTATACAGATGGCAGTCGCCGTTAATTGGCCAAACTACTGTGGTCGCCTAGAAACAACTTTTCTTTCAGTGCGGGTTCACCACTCAATGCATCGATGAAAGTGTCAAGATGCAGATGGATTATGCCTTCCGTGTTGGTGCTCGGATATGCGTGGGTGACTAGCCTTCTGATTCGGCTAACTAACTCCGGAAGAGTTTCTCCTGCGCATCATCAGAGATTCTTGAGTTGAAGACGACTGGTTTCTCCGAGAGCTGTGTTGCCAAATCACTCCGTCAATGCTCATTCCAATTGAGTGTAGGTGGGTGTGTAGTCAGTCCCAAGATCCGCAAGAACTTTTCCGGAAAGCTTTGCAGTGAGATCGTTCCAGCGGTTAGTCCGACTTATTATCTCGAACTGGATTTTGTAATTTGTCCAGTCATTCTCCCTGCTAAATTCTGGAGGGAGGATGACTCGGCCAAGGCCGTGGGAAGAATGAAGTGGCTGAAATCTGGGTGGTCTGGGTATCTGCGAGACTGACGAATATTGTGAGGCTGGTCGTTGTGCAAGTGGTGGTGGTGGTGGTGGTGGTGGTGGTGGTGGTGGTGGTGGTGGTGGTGGTGGTGGTGGTGGTTTCCTGTCGATGCCGATGACAAGGAGTGAGAACATGCGCACTCCAATTTAATGAGTCTGGCCCGGTTGTAGAGCCATAGACCGGCATGGGTCTATGGACGGGAGGCGGAATGTTGTGAAGATTACGCGGACATTCTCCCTGAGGTGAGGACTGATATTCCTCATATGGTGGTGGTGCAGTCGGCTGACGGTCGTGGTGTGTGGTGTGACTGATGTACCGTCGAAAAGGTGGTGCTGATTCCTCCCGATAATGCCACGGTGTCCCCCTTGAGTATAGCATTGCACTAGAAGGGGGCGGTGTGGGAGGTTGTCTGTAAGGTGGATTGTCACCCGGCCATATGGTCTCGGTGGATGACACCGGCGAACGATAATAGTCTGAAGGATTATTTATATGCCCGTAATCGGGTGTTTGTCGGGGGTCGTCCACGATTCGGCCCTGACGGTGGTGGCCTGTCGCGGACGTTCAATATAGTTCTAAACTCTGTTCCCGCCTGTGAGGCATCTCGAAAGGTGCCATCACTGACAGGCGAAAACAGGTTATATTGCGGTGTTGTTGATTCCGCAGAATTTCTGGCATAGTCGGTGAGCATGTGAGCATGTGAGCTGTAAATCCATCGTATGACGCAACCTCCTGATCGAGGGAGTCGTCGCTAAATGGAGTTGGTATAGAACTGAGCTCACTATATGGTGTGGGCGTGAGTTCGCTGCGTGTTATTAATGATGTTCCTCGAGCCCCACATTCAGTGCCACTTGTAGCTCGCGGGGTAGTGTCGGGCTGTTCCGGTGTATGATGTCGACTCGCCGCACCACGCCGCAAATGCATGACAAATGATGACGCTGGTTAGCTTCTGGTCTCGGGGTAACGGATCCTGTACGAGACTGCCCTACAGGTAACAAAAACCGGCTCCTAAGGCTGGTTGAACTCAATTGTTCCGGTGGGGCTGTGCGACCATTAAATACAATGGTCTCATCCCCAGAATTTGTGTCACCAGTATGCCTGTCCATAGCAATTTCGTGATCTATAGACTTACAAGATTTGATTTTGGTGACCTAATTAAAATACGTCTATACAATGATTTTACCTAAACAGACTGTCGCGTATGCTAGATAAAACTAATGAGCATACAAAAATATAAGACAGCCGGATGAACTTTTAAACATGGGGCTCCCGAAGGTACCACACAAACTCATAGGTCTGCAGAGGTATCTCTGCAAGGGAGGCGAGAGGCAATCGCCTTGCGCGGGCCTCCGTCTTGGGAAAATGTCGCCACTGCTTAAAGTGGGAGAAGAGTAGTAGGCAAAAATGGGCCCACTCTAATATTTAACCAAAATGTTTGAAAAAGAAAAGACCATACCTAGTGAGATTATGACTATAGGGTTGCGTGCTGTTTTATGTGAAGACAGGACGAATGATTCCCGAGGGATTCCCCAGTCACCGTCTTATGTAATTCTTAGTATGCTGAATTAGTAGATGCTGCTTTGTTTATGCAGGCCTTCTGCTCTGCTTAGCTAGCTTTTAGTTTTTAGAGACAAGAACTATTTTAGGCCGCAAATGGCGGGTGTCTACCTAGCTGTTAGACATGGCTGTCGTTGAGAACGGATGCCCTAAGACATCAATACTGAAGACAGCGCTCATACATGGTACCTAGTAACATCTCCAAACTGGATAAGAATCCAGACATCTCACTCCGTATCCACATAAAACATCACAAGACACTGGTTACTTTTCACAAAAGCATTTTTTTTGGCAACTGACCTATCATTATGGTGGGGATAAGGGAGACGAATACCCACCGTAAATGTCCTTCCCGTGGCAGATCTAAATATCATGCCCATGCATTCTTTACGGAAATCGGTGGGGATATGCACCTCGCCCGTCACCGGGTCCTATGGAACTAACCGTTTAATCTGTCGTTAGGCTTATATACAAGTTGCCCAGTTTTGCACTGTAGTGCGGGAGGATTGTTCAGCAAATAAAATAATAATTAAGATATGTTTTCGCAGTGCTTTCCTACATTGGCAAAAGTGCTAACTACTAAGTATCCGAAGATATGACTGGAAGGTATGTGATACCACACCTTGGCCATCACTGCTCGGAAACCCCAACAGTTTCCCAGGGTCGGATCAGCCCATGGTGCGGATACGGACATCCAAACAATTAAGAAGCCACAAGGCTGAGTAAAACATGAAGAGAGACAATATCTTAGAGTTATGTATCTTGCCGGAGTGCGTGGCTAAATTATCGCAACTACCGGAAGAGAGGAGTATACTACAGATTTCCTAACGATGAAATTGTCTCTAGTCCGATTTAAACCTATCCTAACGAGCTGAATAGAAAAGGCTTTAGTCGGTAGCATGCTGGGTTAAACAGCATTATAGCATGGACAGCGACCTCAGTGAAAAATTGTTGGTGGCGGGAGAAAGTTCTGCATATATAAATGTTGCTGTATAGTGTTTCCTACGTGCACTGCAGTCCTATATTTTCTACAAATAAACAAAACATATGAACTGATGGCCACTGGCCATATATATATAAACTAACCAGAACAATCAATGCAGTATAAAATGATCAGACTTGTATATCTTTAGTACAGGTTAAGGAACCTACTATGGTGCGGTTAGTGAAACCACCTTACAGAAAATGAGAATAACTATAAACATATACAGAAATTATAACTAGCGGTCCTAAGAGTCATCGGAACCATTTATACGGATACAATATAATTATCAGGAGTATAAGTAAGGGAATAATTAAAATGTTAAGTATAGTTACTTGAATACTTGGTAGCCATTCTTAAGTTTGACTATCGTGTTACTGAAATTGATACATCATTCTTTGGTTGACGTGAGTTGATGCATTCTCATGAAGCTGGTAAGTTCCCACAGGTTGGTTCCCGCAAACAGAATTCCCACAAGCTGCTCATGACTGGAGCGGATCGAACTCAGGACTGTAATCACAATATAGAATGTCTAACGAGTAGTCAGTAAGAGATACAATAGCACTGCTGCTGTGAAGAAAGTTCCCGTACACCGATGGTACAGATGGAATTTGACAACAACCCGATCACAAGCGGGGGTTGTTAGATGCAGATGAAGATACAAAACAAAGCTTAACGGTGCTGGATACGCCAGCCAGCTCAGAAGACGTACCGGGCAAAGTTTACTTGCTGCGGTCGAAAGTTAGAAGAACCTGCATGACATCAGTGCGGGGACGGTTGAAATACCACCCTTTGGCATGGCCGGCAGATCCGGCGAGTCATCCACCAAACAACATCACTGCCTCTACATCTGTAGAATCACATTTTCAGGCCGTAAAGGCCTCACCGCAAGTTCGTGTTCCGAAGTAGCTCTTGATATTCGTGAACAATAACTAGAAAGTTCCAAATTGCTCTCGCAAGATGGGAGTTACAAAATTGTTTTAGTGTGGTGGGTTGGATAACTGCTAGCTATGAGAGAAAAACTGACAGAAAGCGAAGTAATATGCAAATTGTCTGTCAAGACGATAGTAGCTGGTGCAGGCCCAACCTATTCGGCCCCTGGCCGAGGATGCTCTCGATCTCTGGATCGCGTTTCCCTTTATACTAGTCGTGACGTCACAGGCGCAGGCTTCAACCAATCATCGGTCGAGCAACAGCCAATCAGCGCATAGCTGATAATAACGCAGTCGAATGTTCTAGAACATTCTAGAAGTTATGCGTCCACGTTGTTATGACGTCACGGCAATATTGTGAAGATAATCAAGAAGGGTTTTCCGTGGATAACTCAGCCATTTCTTAACCTATTTTGAAACGGTTTACAGATTTGAAAAGCCCGTCGAATTCTGGTCTTGATTAATGCCAGATTAGGCGGGAACAGGTAATTACAAAGGATTACAAGGTACCATCTCGGTACACTAAAAACGTCATCCCATCTTGGTCATAAACTACGTGCTCTATCAAAAATAGCATCTAAGCGTGCGCATGCGCACTATGCATTTTAACGAACTTAGTCGTTTTTATAACGCGATCTCTCTCATAGGCCCATATACGCTTATGGCTCTACCCAGGGGGGCGTGTTCAGGGAACGAATCCAGGACGGGGGACGCGTACCCAGCTTGACTGGTACGGCCAGTACCCGCCCGGTTGATCTGAACTACACCATTAAATGAATGGGGAATGCGCTGTTCACCTGATCGCCACGTCACCATTTCTAGCTGCACGATGACTGGCTACTGCTCGTCCTCTGATTGGCTGGAGCATCCTGCCTCTGATGTCACAAGTAGTATAAAAGGAGCCAGAAATCGAGAATCGAGACTGCACAAGACTGCTGGACCAGCGCGGTGCAAGACATGGGAGAACTGCTGACTGACTGTGGTACCTACATCACAGCAGTGCCATTCGGAATTGAGATCTCCTGCACCGGTGAGCAGTCTTGGACATCCGTGATAGGAATTTTGGAGGCTCTCAGACGGCCATCCGAGGGCAAATTAATTTAATATAAGAACTCCATTTTTTGGAACACTCACAGAGGATCTTCTTGCGCATGGGTCTTGCGGGCCCGATGTAATTCTATGGGATGCAGAGCCGAGGTGATTCTTGGTGGATAACTCACTGAATCTTCCAGACCACGCTGAAAAGTGGTATCAAACTTCCACGCAGCATGTCGCGTGTGTGAATTAACTTTTAGACGTCTGGTGGGACTCTGCTCGGTGCGTCGCAAGATCTATGCGATGTATCCCGCACTGTGTACCCAGTTTAATGTACGTGCATATTTAATTACAATTGTAGCCCTCCTTATTAATGGGAAGCTTTCAAACTACCGTCGCTGGACGGAAACTTTATAACCCACTGTGTAAATTTATGTATCAGTTATTCTGACTATCTAATGAAAATCTTCCTATAACTGTTCTTCCCCGTCTTGAGCATGAGCCTCATCAACAGTCTGCTTGCGGAAGTCTTCCTTGTATTCGGAATTGTGCCATCTCGCGCTACTCAATTGTAGCATATCCATTTCCATGATCTATGAACTCCTACTGTACCGATGATAGGTACTCAAGTAACCATACTATTGTACTATTCATTTATTTTCGTAATAGGTACTGATGACCACTAGGTAACTATCCGGTCATAAAGACCGCATTTTAATACTTTCTTTTTCTTACTGTATATATTATCTTTATTTCCGTGTGCTTTCAACTAATAAGCGGTACCTGATATACTGTCAGCGCTGTATTAGTTAGTTATGTATATGGCAAGTAGCCTAGTTATTCTGGTTTTTTAATATATAAAATCTCTTGGATGCAGTACGCTAGGTAATACTATACAGCAACATTATATCCGCACCGCTACTACCCCCAGCATCAATTGTACACTGAGGTGACTGATCATGCTCACCATGCTCGAACCTGACATGTGACTGACTAAACCTGGCTAATCTAGCTCGATAGGGTAGGTTTAAAATGGTTAGGGACAATTTCTCGTTAATAGACACAATGTGTATGCCTCTTTTCCAGCTGCAGTGGATATGTAACACCACACACTGGCGAGATTGTATAAAATTGGCCAATTACCTTAGGCCTCTTATTAATATCGAGTGATTGTCTCCTTCTACGCTCCTCCAGCCACAATGCGTACATAATTGTCTGGCCTCTCAATCGACACATTGGCAGAATCCGACTCTAGGAAACTATTGGGGTTTCCGAGCGGTGATAACTAAAGTCTCGATTTACATACACTCCCCCAGTAGCTTCGGATACCAGTTAGTTTAGCTTTCCCTGCCAATGTAGGAAGCACTGCGAAACGAAATTATATTATGTAAAACCGGCCTGCAGTGCATCTCTGGGCATTCTGGAAATTAACCCTAATGACAGGTGAAATGTTAATTCCGAAAGACGCCGGTGATGGATGAGATGCAGATCTCCATCCAACTCGGTGTAGTGACTGGTTGAGGTCTTAGAACCCACCATGCCCCGCCGGGAAGGTCACTGGCGATGGATATCTGTCTCTTACTCCCCACCATAAATACTATTGTGCTTTCTAAATTGCTTATGTGAACTGCAAAGTGTCTTAGTGATGTTATATATGGTTGTGGTGCAATGGTGGCCGGATCGTCATATGATTCAGGAGCTGTCACTCCGTAACATGTACGTACGCTGTCTTTCTGAGCAAGATGCTATGCAGGACAACCTTCGGGAAGCTGGGAATCTTCGCCAGTTAGATGTATGTGTCTAAAGATAGGTAGAAATCCCTGCCACTAGCGGCCAAAGCTTGGAAACGTATCTAACAACAAAAGGTAGGTTAGACTTTAGCAGAAGGCCCGCATAAATAAAGATGCAACTACCAATTCAGTATCTTTGGACCTACATAAGACGGTAACCTATAAATTCTTCAGAAATCATCTGACCCGTCTTCACGTAAACCAGCGTGCATCACATTAATTATGGCTTCGCAAGGATTGACCACTGCACTTAGCTTTTTGTTTGAACAAAAGAGTGGCCAGCACTTTTCCCCTACTTCGGTGTTGAAGGCATTTTCCTCTGACGGAGGCCCACGCGAGGCACTTTCCTCTCGCAACAATAATATTTTGTATGTGTTAGGGGTATAATTGGTTTATATTAAACTATTCAAGTAGCCTCGTTCTGGTGCTCCCTTGCGGGGATACCTCTGCAGATTTATGAATCTGTGTGGTACTTTCGGCGAGCCCATGTAGAAAGAAGACCAGTTGGTTCTATGTATTGTATTATTTTTGCTCATTCAATATCAAATGGGTAGCATTGTTTGTATAGGTTATTTACTTTTAATTATATCATCATGTGCAGACTTTTAAACTAGTTAATGGACCGACATACTGGTGACACAAACAGTTGGGATGAGACCGTGAGGTTCAATCTCGGCGGCAATGATTGCATTGCCCCACTGGAATGTGATCATTCCACTGGCTCTAGAAGCTGGTCTTTGTACCCTCCGGAGAGTTGCGAAATGGGATCTGTAACCCCGAGAACCATAGCTAACCAGCCCTCCCGTGCATCCTGTACATGTGGTGCAACAGAGTGGAGCAGCATAATGGACCAGTGCATACCCCCGCGAGCTACAATTGTATATATCTGTATAATATTATATATATTTGTATTTTGCTGTACAGTTAATCATGTAATTTTCTGATTGTAAATATATTTGTTTCCAAATGTAAATAATTGAGGGCCTCGGGGAAGAACAGTTATTTTATTTATCGAGTTTGTACCGTCTTTAAATAAAGATATTATTATAACACTAAAGGCAGTGGAAAAGAAATTCACAGGCATTTTTCCCAAGCTGAATTATTAACACATGGAACTCACTCCCTTCTGTTGTGGTTGAGGCACCCGCTCTCGGCGTGTTTAAATCAAAACTAGATATGCACCTAAATGACATAACCAACTAATAGATATATAATAAAATAGACAATCTAGAAATATACCCAAATGCTAGGTGCAGAAGTGTGCAACCATGAGCGTAGGTGGCACACCGCAGCTGATGCGGGGATAACCCATCTGCTGTGGCACCTCCCAAAGTCAACCAGGGTCCTGAATAATGTCAATGAATAATGCCAACCAACCGAACAAACAAACAATTGTAACTAAACAAAGTACACGCACTAGTAATACAATATCAACACAGCTCCAGAGGCAATAGCAATCCAAGGGCTTATGCCTCGTAAAACGATGATGATGGTAAATAATTGTAGCTATGTAAATACACATGTAGAATAGTTTAAAATGTTGTACAGTGTACAGAATTGCCCTGTTCTGACATGCCGGAAGCCGGAACAAGGTTTTTATAACTACCACCACATCCGGAACATAAAAAGCTATAGGCTTGTGTCCTGAATATATATATATATATATATATATATATATATATATATATATATATATATATATATATATATATATATATATATATATATATATATAATCATATTAGGACTTACAAGTTAAGTTTATCACAACAAAAACGTTATATAATTACTGATTACATACATAATTATCTTCAGATGTTCTTCACAATATATGTATTTGCTTAAGTGCTAAATGTTAATACTTTAATTATCCCAATGCATAAAAACCTAGTTTTTCTGCTCCTCTTCACCTTGATTATGTTTACATTCAATAGCATCTTATTTACCCTGCCCCCCCCCCCCCCCCCCACATACATACCATTTTATTCTGTTCCTTCTGTTATCATTCCCAATAACTTAACCTTTTCACTGACAAATTCCTAAAAAGTATAATCCATCTCAATCCTCAAACCCTGTTACTTTTCATAATTTACCAATCCTACTGAATTATTCATTACCGATAGCCAAAATATAGGAATTTACTGCTTAAATTTTAATCCATGCTGCTTGCATATCAAAAAATTAATTGTTCTCTGGTGGCTAACAGCAGCAGGATGGAAAATTTACCAATCCTGCTGAGTATGTCACTATTTTGCATGACCATATACGATGAATGAAATTGTCTTCTGGAAAACATTTCAACAACACAAAACAGATAGAGAAGGCGCTATATCGCATAGAGGATGTTTTGCTGGGGTTTTAGAGATTGGTTTGTCCGAGAGTTGTTGCTGCCTAATGGAAGCATTAGCTTTCGGTCAAACTATTTTCGAAATCATCCAGCATCACATTTCACAGATTATTCCTTACATAACAAAGCAGTACATCACTATGACTATGCAGACTTATTATTATTATTACGAGATTACAAAATCCTGCGGATTACCTTATCCACTGTATTATGTCAACGTTTGTGTTAACCTTGTATAGCTTCTCTGTCTATGTATACTAACACCTACAGACCTCACAAACATTATGTGACTATTCTGACAGGGGGCTGTTGCTGTTCATACTCTCACTAAGCCAAATTATAACTATTTTAGCCAATATTTTCCAATGTCAATAATCCACCACCACTAGGTAACCTTAGCTGAGCTCCATCTACTATTTATGTGTGTGGAAGTCAATTTATATACTTGAATACTGAATTTCCAGAATCCCACTCTCAATGGAAATTATAGAGGTGAGCTGGTGAAATTTTGAAACGCCAAGGTAACTATAGAGATAGGTTGGTGAATATTTTGAAAACTGAATTACCTCGAAGCTGTTGCTACCTGAGGCAGCAACAGCTTTCAGTCAACTTAGTCTCAAGATACTCAACAGCTGGTTTATATGAGTGCTTCTAATCTGAGACCATCCATCACGACCAGATAACTCTAGTTAAGCTCCACCTACTCTATACGTGTGTTGGAATCGATTGAAATTTCATGGATCCAGAATTTCCACAAACTCAATATAAAGTAACCATACAGGTTGGCTGGTGATTATTTTGAAAGTTAGTTTGCCTGGAATTGTTGCTGCCTAAGGCAGCAATTGCCTTCAGTAGCCACTGCCTTCAGTCAAAATAAGTTTTGAGATATACAACAGCTTCCCTATATGAATACTCTTAATCTGAGATGTTAGGACCCACAAGTTTATCTTAAAAACATTATTTAATTCATTACTGGTTACCCTATCCACTGTATCATGTCAATGTTTTGTGATAACCTTGTATAGCTTCTCTGTCTATGTATATTAAAACCTGCAGACCTCACAAACAATATGTGACTAATCTGACAGAGAGTTGTTGCTGTCCATACTCTCTCTCTCTCTCTCTCTCTCTCTCTCTCTCTCTCTCTCTCTCTCTCTCTCTCTCTCTCTCTCTCTCTCTCTCTCTCTCTCTTAGCCAAATTATGACTATTTTAGCCAATATTTTCCAATGTCAACATTCCACCACCATCACGTAACCCTAGCTGAGCTCCAGCTACTATTTATGTGTGCTGAAGTCAATTTATATACTTAAATACTGAATTTCCAGAATCTCAATTCCAATGGAAACTATAGAGATGAGCTGATGAAAATTGTGAAGCTTCAAGGCAACTTTAGGTAGGCTGGTGAATATTTTGAAAACTGAATTACATGGAAGCTGTTGCTGCCTAAGTCAACTTACTCTCAAGATACCCAACAGCTGGTTTATATGAGTGATTCTAATCTGAGACCATCCATCACCACCAGATAACTCTAGTTAAGCTCCGCCTACTCTATACGTGTGTTGGAATTGATTGATATTTCATGGATCCAGAATTTCCACAAACTCAATATATAAAGTAACCATACAGGTAGGCTGATGATTATTTTGAAAGTAAGTTTGCCTGGAAGTTGTTGCTGCCTAAGGCACTCAACATCGGGACTATATTAGTGCTTTTAATCTGAGACCACCCATTACCACCAGGTAACTCTAGCTAAGCTCTGCCTACTCATTACGTGTGTTGAAATCGATTGATATACAAGCCATAATTTTTAGAATCCCAACATCAAAGTAATATCAAAGTAACTATAAGGTAGGCTGGTGAATATTTTTGAAAGCTGGATTGGCTGGAAGCTGATACTGCCTAATGTAGCAACTGCTTACAGTCAAAATAGGTTTTGAGATATTCAACAGCTGACATGTGACTAATCTGACAGGGAGTTATTGCTGCCCATATTTCCTCTTAGCCAAATTATAACTATTTTAGCTAATGTTTTGCATTGACAACACTCCATCACCACCAGGTAACCTTAGCTCAGCTCCACCTATTATTTACTCCTTTCTGTTCATGTCTATTTTACAGAGTTGTCAAAGATTATCTTTGTTTTGTGTTGATTATTCTATCCACTGCATTATATCAACATTATGCGATAGCTTGTATAGGTACTCTGTATATATCATCTCCACCAGGAAACTCTATTTGAGCTCCACCTACTATTTTGCGTGTGCTGAAATCGATTTATATATTTTGAGTCCTTAGCTTCCAGAATCCAAATTTCAAAGTAACTATCCAGGGAAGCTGCTGAATATTCTGAAACCTGGGTTGCCTGGAAGCTGTTGCTGCTTAAGGCAGCAACAGCCTTCAGTCAGATTAGTATCTAGATATTCAACAGCTGGCCTGAAGGAGTGTCTGGCGTAAGCATTAACACCATACTTCCACCATTGCTGCCATCAAACATCAATACAGTTTACCGTGCCAAGATGAGGAAGCCACTCTGTAGTCCATTGACTACCTAGACATGTGTGTCATCTATCCTCTCTCTTCTTTCTCCAATCTTCCCCTGCCAAACCCTAATGCCTGCCAAGTTCCCTCGCTCAACTTATAGGAAACCAGTAAAAAAGAACCACAGAGCATTATTATGCGATTTATGTAATACCTGGATTCACTTGAAATGCTCTAAGCTCAAAATTTCTGACTACACCCATCTTGAAACCAATAACAAATCATGGTGGCGCATCAACTGCAACAAATCACTGTTCCCATTTAATCACTATGGCAATGATACACACTATAGGCTTGTAATTCTAAATCCACATTGCAAATATAACCATATGGAACACATGGACCAGCAAATTATAAACCCATTTACACTAAATACATGCAAAACAAACCTGACTGACAACAGAACAGATCTAAACATAACACCACCATCATGTGACTATATTCTACAAAAAATACTCAATGACAATTTAATAGCATCCAAGGAACATGTCACCTTTTCACTCTTACATGCCAACATACGATCACTCCTGAAGAACATTGACAGGTTAAGCTGCCTCCTAGAACTGAGTGCACATGAATTTGGAATTATTGGAATTACTGAGACATGGCTAAAAGAAACTTAACCTTGTAGATATAAAAAACTACACGTTTATTGAAAAGCACAAACAAATTTAAAAGGTTGTTGGTGTAGGCATGTACATCAACGATAATATTCAATACACTGAGTGTGAGGATCTTTCCATTCTGGACCAAAATTTTGAATCATTGTTTATAGAAATCCCAACAGAAAAAGGAAGAAATAAAATAATAGGCACTATCTATAGTGCACCAAACAGCGACAAAAGAAAATTTATTGACCTACTAGGAGCAACCTTAGATGATATTCAAAAAGAAAACAAAACAGTCTACCTCATGGGTGATTTCAATATTGACCTGATGGAACAAAACTGCTCTCATTCACAAAGTTTTACAAATTTGCTAAATGCACATTCCTTTTATCCAAACATAACTAAGCCGACCAGAATTACTGAGAGTTCGGCTAGAACTGTTGATAATATATTCAGTAATAATATTAGTTCCATTAACAAAACACATTCAGGAATTTTCGTAACAGACACATCAGATCACCTACCAATTTTTATCCTTGAAAATCAGTCAAACTACAGTAGACCATTCAAAAACGAAAAAATGAAGTGTGGAGAAATGAATCAGGTCAACATAGAAAAATGTTAAAAGGCCATGTCTGAGGTAGACTGGAACGAAGTGATAGATATGGAGTCATGTGATGATGCCTACACCAAGCTCCACAACATATGCACTAACATCTTTGAGCACTGTTTCCCCATGAAAGAAAAGAAATTATTCAAGCACAACCCTACTAAACCATGGCTGACAAGATGATTGATATCTGCCTGTCATAAAAAACAGCAACTTTATTTGACATTTATAAAATGTCAAACAAATTATAATGAGACAAAGTTAAAAAATATAGAAATAAGTTGGACCAAATAATAATAGCATAAAAAAAGAACTATTATCAAAATAAGTTTGAGCAATCCAAAAATGATATAAATGAAACATGGAAAATTATAAAATAAGTTTTGAATAAAAACAATAGAAAGCACAACTTACCCAGTTTCTCTACAATAATAAGGTAATCATGGATAACAATGAAATTGCAAATGGTTTCAATCAATAATTTGTTAACATAGTGTAGATATCGGATTGTCTTCTGGGGGGGTCATGACCCCGGGGACATCTTATATTTGCAGTCCAAGACCCCCAGCGAAGAATATGACAAGACCCCCAGCAAAGAATATGACTATATTTTTGAATACCAGACGAGCTAGGGAACGGATAACACAATGAGCGAAAATGTATTAGCGCGAGCTAGTGTGTGCATCAAGTCGATGCAAAACTGACACGAAAATATAGCTGATACAATAAGTGAAATTGGAATATGAAATTGGAATAGAATAGACTAAGACTTAGGGCAGTGAGCTGATGGAATCTATCGGTGGTTGAAAGATGAAAGCTGTTGCTGCAGGCGCGGCATAACCTTTTATAGTATTCAGCAGAAGTTATGACCAATAGTTTTCTAAATATTCAAGCAAGAGCGTCGGTAGAATGCTACGCACAGAGTGTACGTAGCACAGACTGAATGACTCATAGAATGACGTAGTAAACATGGCGACGACCGACTTACCATAAGGACCGTAATAAGGTGACCGAGTTTCTATATTTCTATAGAGGCGACCCACGACACCAGATACGACACCAGATGTTGGTGAATCAGATGTACCACATGGTCACTACGTCATGGCACCCTTCTGAAATGCAGGCGTAGGCCTAATAAGCAAGGGGCTGGACGTGGGCATGATAGCGTCTGGTGCCAAGTAGATTAGAAAACCAGACGAAAAGTTGACAGAAGACGTTAGTCAGAATAAGATATTAAGAAACGATTAGCAATGATTGTCGAAGCAATGTCCATCACTGTCAAGTTTGTGGGAGGTTATCGGATAGGATTCCATCACTTAACTTGTTCGATGTTCTTTTCCTAAGAGAGAAACTCGGAGTTTGATTAGTCAGGATGACGTCACAATCAATGAGCATCGAATCAAACTCTGGAAAGAAGAACCCAAACGAACATGGTAAAGAGCTCCAAAGAAGTATAAGATATGGACTTTAACTTTAATGGTTAGTCCGGTCCGCCTCGCACCTCGTACAAGTTCTTGATGAACGTTTATTTTCAGAGAGCTAGTTGAATAGCATATCAGATCAGAGCGACTGAGAGTAATGCTATTCAGTTAGGAAAATATTGAATTAATTTCTTGGTCATTATAAGATACGAAAATCGGTCACAGTAAAAGTGACTAAATTTGTAAGTTTACTGTATAGTTAAAGATGACAAATAAAAGCATCACCGTGTGAATTTACTACAAGGCAAGAGTTTGTGTTCTCGCTAAAGTTACTCCGACATCTACGGAAGACCACGTAGCTTACCATTATCTTCATAGAATAGTCAGATCAGGCCCGGGTACAAACGAAATATCGTTACTTTCATCTTCCAACGAGGCGAGCGTGTACCCATCACTTTCGTCGTCGGTAAGACTGGTTGTCGCAGCAACCACACATACAGATCTTATCGAATACGTAAGCGAGTGTAGTCAGTTCGAGTTTAGGAGACACCAGAAATCTTCAGTGGCGAGCCTGCCAGGATTCCAGAGTAACTAAAAACAGTGAGTACATAGCGTATGGCCCAAACGGACCGACCGGACGCAGTAGTATTAAAAAACCTGGGGGACCAAGTGCAAGTGTTCCTAGCGGCGGCCAAGCTATCGGCCAGTACAACTGTAATCCAGCATCGGGAATACAGTGAGAATTCATCGGTTAAAATAACGACCGACGTGAAGTGCCCAGACCAGCCCCGACCACAGCGACCACCCATGACCTGCTCCCAGTGCGGGAGAGAAGGACACGCGGCCCAGAATTGTTTTGGGACATTTATGAAACGGCAGACGACTCCTGCCGTAAGCACGGAATGTTTCGGATGTGGTCAGTATGGTCACTTTGTTAGAGATTGTCCGCGTGGTGCGCGTGACCAGCGCCAAGAGCAACCAACCGGACAAACAGATCGACCGCTGGTACGACGAGCGGCGAAGCGTCCACGTGAAGAAGACAATTGGGACATGGAAATCGACGCGGTAAATGACCGACAGACGGACATACGAACGATGCCACGGGAATGTTCAAGGAACAATCGAATGGACATGAACAATGCTCGACGTAACCATTACGAATATATTGATCGTGATGGTTTTATTTTAACAAGTGAAAATACAGATGCATATGGCCGTCATTCAAACGGTAGCGGAAATGATGCATCGGATGATAGGCACAGTTACGCCGAAGTGGTTAATGGACGAAGGAACCCGGGAAACGACGACGGAGAGAGCCGTTGGTGAGATCACCGACCGAGCGGTTCTTAATCCGTCTAAAAATGGATAAAGACGGTCCATCGGATCAGGGTAAGTACCTGCATGCCTTAGTGGATACTGGTGCTAGCACATCCTTGATTCGTAAGGATATATGGCGTAGCATGTTGAATGCTAGGCCATTGAAAAGAGCAAGAACGCTCTTAGCTGTAAATGGTTCCCCGATAAAACTTTTGGGGGAAACACAAGTAAAATTCAAGAACGCCCGACCCATCCCTAGTACGATTGTGGCCAGAATGAGGCATGAATGTTTACTTGGAGCGGATGCTTTGCACCTGGGAAATGCAAAGATTGACTATCGGGCCAAAATTGTAGTATGGTTTGGCCAGATATATCCCTTTGAATATCCGCATAGAGAACAGACAAATTATGTCTATGCAAGCTGTAAGGAAACGACCGGATATAAAAATATCGACAAAGTCATGGCGGACTTTGCAGATATTTTTGATACGGCTCGTCCAAACACTTTAGGATTGGTTCCCAAAGTCAAGTGTACGGTACCGACAGGGGATGCCTATCCTATTAGGCAGAAAGCGTACCATCTACCGCTAGCCAAGCAATATATAGTCAAGAATCAAGTGGCTGAAATGCTGGCAGCGGGCGTCATAAGACCGTCGTCATCCCCATGGGCGTCACCCATTACGTTGGTTCCTAAGAAGGACGGGGGGGGGGGGACGAGATTTTGTATTGAGTATAGGAAATTGAACTCCGTTTGTCGTAAGGATAGCTATCCTTTACCGAATATATCGGACATTTTTGATTCTATTGGCGGCGCTACGATCTTTTCGACTATGGACTTGAAGTCTGGCTATTGGCAGATACCAATGGAAAGCCAAGACATAGCGAAAACAGTGTTCGTTTGCAGTCAAGGTTTGTTTGAATTTGTTCGGATGCCGTTCGGTTTTGCGAACTCAGGTGCCGTATTTCAGAGGGCAACGAATGATATTTTCCGAGAATTCATGGGAAAATGTCTGCATGTTTTTGTCGATGATATAGTCATATATTCAAGAAACCCGGCTGAACATGCACAGCATTTGCGTACAGTTATGCGTAGAATTCAAGAATATAATTTGCAAGTTAAAAAATCGAAATGCGATTTCGCCCAACCATCAGTTGATTTGTTAGGATATCGTGTTTCAGCACAGGGAGTGGATCCTCAGGTCCAGAAGGTCAAGGTCATAAGAGAAATGTCACCACCACGCGACGTGGGTGAGGTGAGAAGTTTCCTGGGCGCTACAGGGTATTACCGCTCTTGTGTGCAAGGCTATGCCGAAATTGCTAAGCTTTGATAGAATTGACTAAGAAATATAAACGTTTTGAGTGGGGTCAGGAAGAACAGCAAGCGTTTAAGAAATTACAAAACTTGCTGTGTAGTGAGACGGTTCTCACATATCCGAATTTGAATGCTCCATATAGATTGTATACTGATGCGTCTAGCTATGCGATAGGTGCGATACTGGTACAGGTAGATGACGAGGGTATTGAGCATGTGATTCAGTATGTCAGCTCTACTCTTAAGGACAGTCAGTTGAATTGGCCTGTGATAGAAAAGGAAGCTTATGCGGTAATATACGCGCTAAAGAAGCTTAGACCTTATCTATTTGGCACGCAGTTAGAGTTTGTTTGTGGGCGAAGTTAAAAACACGAAGGTGCAGCGCTGGGCGGTACTGATTGCCGAGTACGGATGTAAGATTGAATACATCCAAGGCTCGAAGAATATTCGAGCGAACATGTTGTCCAGATTACGTCGTCCGGTGGAAGTCGCGACGTTAGACACGGGCGACTTTGTAATACCAGACGTCGACGAGGGAGTGTTACCTCACGTCCATCTGGAAGCATTCGACATACCATATGACGAATTGTGTGCCGAGCAGACCAAGGAATACCCGGAGTTGTTAAAAAACACCCCGGAGGAGTATATGGTCAAGAATGGCATTTTGTAATCTTTAATTACGCCTTCAGCGTTGGACGCTGAGTACCCCAGAATTGTATTACCTACCCTGTTCCGTGAGAAAGTGCTCCGGATGGCTCATGAACGAGCTGGTCACCAAGGTCTACAGAAGACCATCGGTATGGTAAGAGATTCTTTTGTATGGACGTCTTTAAGAAAAGACGTAATTCGTATGCTTGAAACATGTACGAAGTGCCAGGTCAACCGACCTGTCACTACCCGACCCAGGTATAGTGAAATGCCCATGGCCAATTATCCGGGTCAGATAATTGGAATGGATTTGATCGGTCCATTATTAGAATTGAATAAGGGTAACGTGTATATCATGACGGTGATCGATCACTGCTCTGCTTGGGCAGAAGCATACCAGATTGCAGCGAAGACATCTCAAAATGTGGAAGAAAAGTTCTTCAACGAGTATGTCGCGCGTCATGGCGTCCCTGAGATTGTAATAACCGACCAGGGTAGGGAATTTTGTTCCAATTCTCTGGAGGAGCGGTTTAAAGAACACGGTATCGACCATAGACGGTCTAGCCCATACCATCCGCAGACCAATGGACGTACTGAAAGATTCAACTGCACCCTTAAAGAGTTGATCCAAAAGGGGTGAACAATGCCTCGAGGGCGTGGGAGGACGAGTTGGGTGCGGCTTTGACAGCGTACCGCAGTATTCATCATTCAACGACCAGGTATACACCATTTTATTTGACTTATGGGCGACGGGCGAGATTGCCGAAAGCCGTTCCAATCGATGCGTCGCAGGACCTTGGTGAGAGACTGACGTATCTCAACAACGCCTTGCTGCGTGCTCGTGAGGGGACAGCTAGATCTCGAGAGGTTCACCGGGAACAAATTAATAAGCGTGCGAACGCTGGTGAGTTTAAAGTGGGGGATTCGGTGGTCGTCAAAGCTGAAGAGAGGATGAAATTTACCTCTCGCAGCGACCCCGAGTATGAGATCTTCAAAATTAACGGACCTGTGGCCATGTCCGCCATCAAAGGTCCGGGAGAATGCGTGTGCTTAATATATGTAAGCTGCGCGTAGTCGACTCGGAAATGTGCTGGGACGGGGTGCGACCACGCCCCATTCGTAACCCTACCAATGGGACGAAAGCTAGCCATCACCCCAGGGCGATTTTGCCCGAGCCAGAACCTATGGTCACCGACTCTGAGACGACACCCCAGGCTCGTAAGAAGCGGCCAGCTTCGGATATGGAGCCAGAGGTGCGTACAGGGGGTAAGAGGGTTGACCGGAAAAGGGTGCAACCCAGTACGAATCACAGTCGAAACCATGAGTCACCAAGTGACGTCATCGGAACTCCCAGGCCCATGGTGATTGACGCTCCAGAGGCGGCACCAGAGCTGCTCTCTGAACCAATGGAGATGCTTCCATCGCATCCTTATATGCTGCGCAAGCGCAGACATATACCAGATGACGATTCTGACAGCAAGCAACTCAGGTTAGACTTGAAGCGAAAGCAAGGGTATGGGCGGGAGAACGAATCCGGTAACAAGCGACTCCGAATTGGCGTAATAGACTCCGCCCTTTACGATGACGTGCTATACGCTGATTTCGTCAGTCGTGTAAATGCCGTTATTCAGCGGCACAACCGCCGATAGTGTGTATTGTATCGCTATACTGTAACATCGCAAATAGCCAGTACGTAAAATATCATAACAATTAAGACTAAATTTGTTCGCAGATACTAAAATGTATTCGTTTAAATTGTGTATAATGGTGTTGTGGTTTAGCATGGTATCAAGTATATGCAAGGACTCGAGTATACACCGCCTGCCGAACGGCGTCATGATAACTAAGCCGGAGACTGTGTCAGTGATACGGGCCGAATGGACCGTGATAGTATCCATCGACCATCCTTACCTACCCGCGGAGTTCCTGGGACGGTTGGCCCAAATGGCCAGTCTCGCCGCTAGCATGGGTACCAAAACAGCGTTTTTGAGTGGGAACGATATATACGGATTACAGCATCGAATACGGGGGGTAAGAAAGATGGCAAGCCAAACACAGCAAACCATGAGTAGTCGAAGTGGCGCTAGGCAGAAGCGAGGGTTATTTAACTTTGTGGGCGACATCGCATCATCGCTGTTCGGTACCGCTACATCTGGGGATATAGACGCCATACGAGATGTGGTAAGGAGGGCGATGACGAGGATGAACAAAGTGGTGCATTTTACCAACCAGTTGACGTCGCACGTCAAATTAGCTTTCCGAGATATTGGTATGAACGAGTTAGGCGACAACTTGGCCAGTGCAACGGGCAACATGAGCCGAGCGCTCAGGCAGCAGGGGATTCGATTGTTGGAACTCTATGCGTTGGTACGGTTAGGACATGTTATAGACTCGGCTGAACATGTGGTCTATGACTACCAGAAGGCAGCCGCACGATTCCATAGGCAAACGGCATCCTTAGAGTTGGATCTTCTAACGGAGGAACTTTTTAGTCCCGACGATCTGACGTCCGTATCAAAACAGGTTAGTGCGGAATATAGGCTGATAAGACCGTATCAGTGGTATTACAGAAATGTAGCGGTATATCCATTGTGGCAGGACGAATCGAAACTTCATTATGTGGCGACACTACCGTTAATTGACGGAGGACAATATATCGAATATGGACTACACTCATGGCCTGAACCGCTGGCCAAGACAGGGTATTACATGCAAGTGATGCTGGCCCGTACCAGCATTGGTCTAGATACCAAGACTGGGTGGTACTTTACTGCGTCGGCGTGTCATGGTGCCGACTCTAGGGTGTGCCAGGGACAACTACGGGTCGACAAGACCCACGTGCCCTGTATTGTGAGTGTACTGACAAATGCGACTGATAGCAACTAATATTCAACTAACGAAGTCAAACGTAACCATTAGTAAATTATTTGCCAACGAGAAAATCGGAGTAGTGTTGCAAACCTTCGGCGAGATGGTGGAAATTCATTGCGACGGACGACTGATGGACCGATGTATGGTGAGTAATGGTGTGTATGCATTGATGTCTGGAAAATGCGGGTATAGTGGGAGGGGCTGGCGATTCGAGCCTGTGGCGTCTTATAGTCGGACGTACACTCGAATAGGCCTAGCCATTGAAATGCCCCATTTGGATGTGTCTGGCGTTCTAAATCAATCCATGATAGTTGACCATTTAAAGCTACAACCGTGGAACCATTTACAAAAGTCTAAGTACGTGCCGCTAGCACCGTTATCCATGATCGACCCAGTGATGGTCGATGGCATTGGGGTACATTCTTTCGTATCATATTCAACGGGTTCCTTCGTAGTTGTGTTAGTAATTGTGCTTATATTATATAAATGTGGTGTGTTATCACGCATGTGGAATGCGCTTAAATGCAAGCCACGTGCGGCTCATAAATGCAAGCCACGTGCGGCCCATAGTAGTGAACCGCATATCATTGCACCAACTATTCAGACCCAGCAGCCCCGGAGACCTGCAGCTCTACCGGAGCCGCTGCGGATGGCAGCCGGGTCGTCGCCTAATGCTGACGCCAGGACTGAGATCGACCCGACGGCTGCCGAATGGATAGAGATGGAGATGTACGTTGACGTGGTGGATCCTAACGTAAGCATAGACCGCTGGGAGGTATCACCATGACATTTTGGCACTAACTTTATATGTTTCCACTGGAACAGTAATTGGTGAATATTGAATGTTGTAGCACGAACATTAGTATGGTGCCATGTTGGTACTGTATTATTTAATAGGAAAAATTCACATGATCTGTAATGATATTTGCACTGTAGGATTAAGGACTGACATTTATGGTGACGTCGTCACGATCAGATGACGTCATTAAAATAATTGATTGTGGTGTATTATATTATTGTATTGCTTGATTGATCGTATTGTTTTCTTTGTTAGGTTATGCGTGGATCGAGGTTATCGACCACGGTTTAATGATGCTATTAATGTGTTTCCGGGGGCAGTCTTTTGCTACCCGGACATGTATGTTTGTATAATTATCAACCATACACTAACGAATACTACTAATGTATTTCCGAGCATTCCGCTACTCGGACAAGTATTGGTGTATAGTATATTGACCTGTAATGTTAAGTTGTTGATGATTGGACGACTATCGGGTGGTATCCGTTCAGGCTGCTGGTATAGGTTTGGGCTGTTGATAGTCCACAACGAGTTAGTTGACACTCTCTTAAGGCCTTAAGAGAGATGGTCAATTAACTTTGGTTAAGGGGCGTATGTAGATATCGGATTGTCTTCTGGGGGGTCATGACCCCGGGGACATCTTATATTTGCAGTCCAAGACCACCAGCGAAGAATATGACAAGACCCCCAGCAAAGAATATGACTATATTTTTGAATACCAGACGAGCTAGGGAACGGATAACACAATGAGCGAAAATGTATTAGCGCGAGCTAGTGTGTGCATCAAGTCGATGCAAAACTGACACGAAAATATAGCTGATACAATAAGTGAAATTGGAATATGAAATTGGAATAGAATAGACTAAGACTTAGGGCAGTGAGCTGATGGAATCTATCGGTGGTTGAAAGATGAAAGCTGTTGCTGCAGGTGCGGCATAACCTTTTATAGTATTCAGCAGAAGTTATGACCAATAGTTTTCTAAATATTCAAGCAAGAGCGTCGGTAGAATGCTACGCACATAGTGTACGTAGCACAGACTGAATGACTCATAGAATGACGTGGTAAACGTGGCGACGACCGACTTACCATAAGGACCGTAATAAGGTGACCGGGTTTCTATATTTCTATAGAGGCGACCCACGACACCAGATACGACACCAGATGTTGGTGAATCAGATGTACCACATGGTCACTACGTCATGGCACCCTTCTGAAATGCAGGCGTAGGCCTAATAAGCAAGGGGCTGGACGTGGGCATGATAGCATCTGGCGCCAAGTAGATTAGAAAACCAGACGAAAAGTTGACAGAAGACGTTAGTCAGAATAAGATATTAAGAAACGATTAGCAATGATTGTCGAAGCAATGTCCATCACTGTCAAGTTTGTGGGAGGTTATCGGATAGGATTCCATCACTTAACTTGTTCGATGTTCTTTTCCTAAGAGAGAAACTCGGAGTTTGATTAGTCAGGATGACGTCACAATCAATGAGCATCGAATCAAACTCTGGAAAGAAGAACCCAAACGAACATGGTAAAGAGCTCCAAAGAAGTATAAGATATGGACTTTAACTTTAATGGTTAGTCCGGTCCGCCTCGCACCTCGTACAAGTTCTTGATGAACGTTTATTTTCAGAGAGCTAGTTGAATAGCATATCAGATCAGAGCGACTGAGAGTAATGCTATTCAGTTAGGAAAATATTGAATTAATTTCTTGGTCATTATAAGATACGAAAATCGGTCACAGTAAAAGTGACTAACTTTGTAAGTTTACTGTATAGTTAAAGATGACAAATAAAAGCATCACCTTGTGAATTTACTACAAGGCAAGAGTTTGTGTTCTCGCTAAAGTTACTCCGACATCTACGGAAGACAACCGTAGCTTACCATTATCTTTATAGAATAGTCAGATCAGGCCCGGGTACAAACGAAATATCGTTACTTTCATCTTCCAACGAGGCGAGCGTGTACCCATCACTTTCGTCGTCGGTAAGACTGGTTGTCGCAGCAACCACACATACAGATCTTATCGAATACGTAAGCTAGTGTAGTCAGTTCGAGTTTAGGAGACACCAGAGATCTTCAATAGGTCCAGATCTCTCAAAGAAAATCATATTTACATCAGGAATTAAATAGAGTAATTACCTCACAGATACTTCCGCTTAACAATCCTCTTCATTTTTTGCTTATCCTGTTAACAATGAAGAAATCTTCACTATACTTAATTCACTTAATCCTGCGAAAAGTGCTGGTATAGATGGGTTTAAATGGAGCATATTTAAACACTGCATATTTGATTTACTAACTCAACCATATCTGCAATCAATCACTATTACAGGGCATATTTCCATCAAAACTAAAATCTGCATGTATCACTCCAATATATAAAGCAAAAGACTCGTCCAACTTCACAAATTACAGGCCTGTCTCAATACTTCCACTTTTCTCTAAATTAATGGAGTGATTAATGTATAATAGATTAATCAATTCCCTAGAAAAAAAAGGAAATTGTATATTCTTCACACTATGGATTCTGCCAAAAACACTCAACAATGCTCGCACTAGTTGAAATGACAGAAAAAAATAATTGAATCAATTGAAAAGAAAGAACCTATACTGGGCATCTTCTTGGACCTTTCACAAGCTTTTGATACTATCAATCACAATATATTATTAGGAAAACTTGCCTATTATAGAATTCGAGGATGTGCACTTGCCTGGTTTCAGAGTTAGTTAACTGCAAGAACACAATGCATGCAATTTAATGCAACCTGCTCTGAAACAGGAAATTAACCTGTGGTGTTCCTCCGGGGTCAATTTTTGGCCCTCTGCTGTTTTTGCTCTATATGAATGACTTGCCACAATTTGTCACTAATACTGTTTGCTGATGCCACCAAGGCCTTTTGCTCCAACAAAAACTTAGATATATTATACGAAAGGGTAAATAAAGAAATGGAAGAAGTTATTAATTGGTTCAAAGTAAACAAGCTATCAGTAAATGTCGATATAACAAACTACATGCTATTTTCAAAGTCTAGACAATCAAGAAACAATAGTATTCCAAAAATCTATATTAATAAAAAAATAAATTGAAGAAGCTCCTTTTGCTAAATTCTTAGGAGTTTATTTAGACAGGAACCTGACCTGGGGCAAACAAATTGCGGTAGTCACAGCTAAAGTAGCAAGAGGCATGGGGGTCATTCAAAGACTAAAGCCATAGCTAACACAAGCCACTATTAAAACCCTGTATTCCACACTGATCCTTTCATACCTCACATACTGCAATGCCATCTGGACTAACACACAAAAAGCCAAATTAACAAAAATACAAAGCATGCAGAAAAAATGCATTAAAATGTTCTCAAAACCAGCAAAGGGTCAAAACATCTTCAAAACACAAAAACTTCTTAGACTCACAGACATAGGTAAGGCATGGATGATAAACATTGCCAAAGCCTTTCATCACAAAATCCTACCTAATTCTATAACTCACAGCTTTGCAAACAACATCGAAATCCACACATACAACACTAGGAACAAACATGATCGCCACATTAGATACACACGAACAGATACCAGGAAACGTAGAAATTCAGTTAGTGTCATCATAGCGTGGAATAAGATAGATAAACACACACGCTGATGATTTATGGATCTTCGGGGTTCTTTTTACTAAGCTGGTAGTCCCGCCTCGTCACCGGTAGCTGGATAGAGTTGCTGCGACAATGGCTATCGGTGGCAGAGAAGGCGAGCCCAGTCTGGCTCGCCTCATCGAAAAAGATGGTAGATGACGATATTTGTTGAAGACTGCTGGGCCTTATCTGACGTTATGACTTCCAGGTAAGGATTGAAGGTTTCCTTCAATTCAAGACTAGATTCCTACTGACAAACTAACTGAACGACTGACTTACATATACATAAGTTAAATTGAATTTATTAAAACTGAACTTATTAATAATATACAAACTTGGCAAAGAGCAAAATCGCTCACAATCAGACTAGTACAAAACGTGTACGAAACTAACAAGTAGCCTAAACTAAGTCGAAGTCTGACCAGAGCTTCAGAAAACCGAACATCAGCGAGATGTTCAGTGATTCACGATGGTGAGTTGAATAATTTCTAAGGCTGAAATCTCGCCTTATATACAAATCGATTCTCTGATAATCAAGTTCTATATCTATCCTAATATTTAGATCCTTCTCGAATCTGTTTGAATAACTCTTCCAGGTACGTCATAAGCATGCTTTGATTGGACTGAACAATCGGTTCGCCAATCAACCCCTGCTTATCCCATCCTAGAATCGATGATCTAATAAATGTTGATCCTTTCAACCAATCAACGATCCCTTCCATCCTTTGCCTGGCACACAAACCTATTCTACATTACTCTTTACTACAGAGTTTGACTGACGCTGGTTGGTTATGACGTCATCCTAACCAATCATACTCTGTCCCATTCTTCCAGGGAGATAGTGCCTCACATAGACAAAGTGGTGGGTACCGGTTCTGATTTGATGTGATCTGTCAGCTAACTAACAACATTATGGAATGTGTTGTTGTTGCATGCCATTGTATGAGTGACACATAGTTGATATACACATTTCAATTATGTTATTCATTCCTACAGGACGCTACAATGTCCATGTCCTGTCCATTGCCTATTGATGGATAAGCCTCTAGGATGCTAGGGTGAATAGGCACATGAGCTGTATGATCTCATTGCCAGGTGGTGTTGTTGCATTCTCATGTGAGAACCTAGATCGTCTACGTCATCAACTAAGTCCATCTGTCAAGTTCAGTTTCACTCATCCCAACACTGATTACTATACATTGAGTATTTTCTAAACTATCGTTCCCAACAACTGCTTAATATTATAAAAGTGTGTGCCGACTGAACAGTAACAACGTTCATTCAAACTATTTCCAAATACACATCAACTCAGAACCATAGACTCTTTTCCATCAATTCACTTATTTCAAATATCATTCTACAACTTTGTCCATCTAGTTTCATTGTACTATATCTAGCACCCCAGCCATTTATCAGAAATGTAGATGGCCATTTATAAACAATATCACCATCTACTACGAATACATATATCATTAAAATAATATGTCATCTGGACCTTTAGCTCACCTGGTATTTTCAAAACATAATTTCTTTGGGACTTACTCGAAAATATAAGACGTCTGATGGGGTCATGACTCCCACAAGACAATCCCATATTTACACATGCCCACCAACCAAAGTTAATTAACCGTCTCTTAAGGCCTTAAGAGAGCGTTAACTAACTCGTTGTACACTACCTACAACCAAAACCACACTATACCAGGGCCATCCAGATAAAAAAAAAGAGCTAAAATAGACGGTAAACAATACTACAGTAAATCATCAAAACAGTAATTACAGCAACAGAACAAAACAGTAATGCGATTAGATAATACGATAAATAATACAATAATCAAAATAAAATAATCGAAACAAACAGTACAATCATCAATTCAAATGGAATAAAAACAGTTAAATAAAATAGTCAATGAAGTAAATAAAGTCTATATATCTTCCTACTCCACTGACAGTTGGACAATATAAACAATATAAACAATATCACCATCTACTACAAATACATATATCATTAAAATAATATGTCATCTGGACCTTTAGCTCACCTGGTATTTTCAAAACATAATTTCTTTGGGACTTACTAAAAAATATAAGACGTCCGACTGGGTCATGACTCCCACAAGACAATCCCATATTTACAACGCGAAAAAATACTAGCACTAAAATTATACAAAGACATGACTAAAACTAGCATACTCAATACATACTAGATCTAGAAAACACACTAAACAACTATCATTACATAATGACATGATAACTAAGATCACACACTTCCTGTATTATTGCCATAGCTACTATTATAATAACCACCCACTACTACTACTACTACTACTACTACTACTACTACTACTACTACTACTACTACTACTACTACTACTACTACTACTACAACTACTACTACTACTACTACTACTACTACTACTACTACTACTACTACTACTGCTGCTGCTGCGACCGCCACCACCACCACTACTACTACTACTACTATTACTGCTACTACAACTACCACTACCACCACCACCACCACTACTACTACTACTACTACTACTACTACTACTACTACTACTACTACTACTACTACTACTACTACTACTACTACTACTACTACTACTACTACTACTACTACTACTAAGAGAGATTAACAACGATCAAGATGCTGCCGCCTTACAAGAAGATTTGGACGCACTTTGCGAGTGGACAGAGACATGGTTATTGCGTTTCCACCCAGATAAGTGTAAAGTTCTCGAAGTGGGAATCAGAAATACTAAGTTAGACAAAAGATACACCCTATATAACACCAAGGGTGATGCAGTATACCTGGAAACTGTCGATAGTGAAAAGGACATTGGGATAATTGTTGACAGACAACTGAGCTTTAGAAAGCATATACAAACAAAGGTGAACAAGGCCATAGGAATTATGGCGGCTATTCGCAGAACATTTACCTACTTGGATGAGGATAGTTTCACATTACTTTATAAGGCACTTGTGAGATCTCAAGTTGAACAAGCAGCGAGTGTGTGGTCACCATATAAGAAGAGTGACATAGCAACTGTAGATAAGGTTCAGAGAAGGGCCACAAAGTGTGTACCATCACTAAGAGAGTTGAGCTACACAGAGAGACTGAAGAGGCTACAACTACCAACCCTAAAGTACAGATGGCTTCGAGGGGACATCATTGAAACATACAAGATAATGAATGGGATTTATAACAGACGCGTTACTGAAAATTTCTTCACACACAACAGTGCGGACACAAAAGGGCACAATTATAAAATTTATAAGAACCACAATTGACTCGACATTAGGAAGTACTCATTCGTGGACCATGTCATCGATATATGGAATAATCTTCCTTACGATGTGGTAAATGCACCAAGCCTAAAGCGTTTGAAGGTAGACTTGATCGGTACTGGAAAGATCAGGAAATGAAATATGACTTCAATGCAGATTACAATTTCTAATCAAGAGCAAGAGCAAGATGACATGTAGATTGAGTATTCAAAGCTGTGGAAGGATTGGGTGTGGTACATTTTGTAAGCCATGCCAATCATTCAATTCAATTATTGTATTTAATTTGAAATGTATTGTAATAGGCGACAATTAATTGAATGTAATGTAGATACTGCTGCTGGACCAAGTGGATTGGGCATGAAATCACGCCAGTCCACATTGGGATAGCGTAGTGGTAAGGATTGGGCGTGTTACCTGTGCCAGCCTATCTTTAATAGTTGTGTATATTTTTAATAAAAGGAGCCTAATGTAATCAAGGTTTTTCAAGTTTTAAGATAAATGTCTATATAATATCATTAAGTAGTTCAGATTCTGGAATGTTTTTATGTTGGCATGCCTCTAACTATTTCCTTGTCTATATACACATATACACAATTATACACACACATCTCACCTTTAATTAAAAAATATGTGACTACATTATGTAGATTATATACACACACGCGCGTGCGTGCGTGCGTGCGTGCGTGCGTGCGTGCGTGCGTGCGTGCGTGCGTGCGTGCGTGCGTGTATATAATCTGCATAATGTAGTCACATATTTTTTAAATAAAGGTGAGATTTGTATGCATAATTGTATATATGTGTATATAGATAAGGAAATAGTTAGAGGAATGCTAACATAAAAACATTCTGGAATCTGAACTACTTAATGATATTTTAAAATAATTTTACAAATATCAGACACAATCCAGGAGCAGAACATAAAGGCATGTATACCTACGTTCTGACATCTACTTAACTTAACTTAGCTAAATCTCACATTCTATGTTAAGCTGTGTGTGTAATTGTATATGTATGTTTAATGTTAGGTGCCCGCCACCACTATAGGCAATGCCTTCGGCGGACAACTTGTATTGAAAATATGTAAATTGGTATCCAAGAAGCAAATAAATAATATTGAATCTTGAATCTGCTCTTGTAATCGCCGGTGATGAATCTTGCTCCTTGTCTTTGAGTTATGGCGATATGGGTCCCAGATTCATGGGATTCTTTACAGGAAATGTTTTTGAAATACTCTCTTATTAAGTTATCCAAAGTCGTCTGCGCAAATTATTTAGACGAATATTAATACCGGTCTGCGATCCTTATTTTCGAGTTCGGAATCCGCACAGGTTTCTAAAATGTAATTCCATTTCCTTTTCCGTTTACAACCAAGATGGTAAAATACAGTGTCTTAATTTAAATTAGCCTACTGTTCTGAATCCTAATGTTATCCTGCCAATCCTACATGTGATCTACTTAAAACATTACTTATATTTTACAGGGTATCGACATCAGCCATCGGTACAAAAGAAAGGTTGTCCGCCGAGAACCAAAGAGTGCGGATATATATCTTCGACTGCTTGTCAAAGTATGTAAATAAATCCCCCAGCCACACCAGAGACCCTCAAATATGAAAATAGGCGTTGCCTATAAGCGAATGCACACACCATTTATTGCTTTAATAAATAGGACGAATTTGTAAGGGTCGAAATGACCTAAATACATTCCCACGTATAGTACATTTGAAGCTATTTTAATCGTGCTTTGCGGGCATTCTGATAGTCACAGTGATAAATACAGTCCCCGATATTCACAACAATGCGTATGTAAGTGATATCTGCCAGTATTCTTGCATCTTTTACCGGGGCCTACACCATTAAATAGGAATAGCTGTCATTGACTCATTCCATAACCAAACTGTACCGGTCAATCCATACCTAACGTTACCTAGCCTATTGGAGAATCCATACCCTAGTTTTAGGCAATCCATACCCTAAATCTGGATATTCCATACCTGACTAATTGGATATTCTGTACCATCGTAACGGTTTAATCCGTGCCATAGTGTTCTGAACCTAATTGAATGTCAGCAATGTCCTCCCATCCAATTATGTTGGAAATGTGTTACGTTATTTCTGATATGTATTGTAGGTCGAATTGTTGTTAAATCGCTCAAAATCAATGAATAGCTAATTCATAGTCTTGTCAATTATACCAGTTTCTGATTTTGCAAATTGCCAGTTTCGTGATAATTTTCTTTGTGAATATTGAATATTATCTAATATATAGGTAATGGATTCGCCTCTAACCTATTGGATAATCCGTACCCACCCATTGGATATTCCGTTCCGGGTACGGAATAGCCAATAGATGGGTACGGAATATCCAATATGTTAGGTACGGATTCTCCAAAAATTAAGGTACGGATTAACCAATATCAAGGTACGGAATGTCAAAAAATAGGGTACGGAATAACGGGTATGGATTTGCTAGGTTACGGATTGACTACTTAAATAGTTGTACCAGTCTAATGACGTTAATATAAAAATAGGCGTTTATTGCACAGGCATTTGAAGTTTACCCTCCTATTTTATATTATTAGCATATTTCATATTACTACTATATTATAATAAACAAGGTGGTCAACGAAGATCACGGAAATACAGTACGCGTTAACAAAAACCAAAAACTTAGTTCTAAGCCTCTGCAGGATGATGGCAGCGTATTGTGTCCATTATATCTGTCTAACACATTGATGCTGGTTTTGCATCGCTGCTATGAATTTTTTTAACTTTACGAATATTCGAAGCGAATCGTAAATGTTCCAGAAACCATTGAGGAAACACTGGCCCAGTCATGCTCCGCAGCAAATTATATTAATCATGTTTATCCAGACATAAGATACAAAAAACGTGAATTAATCCATGCCAATAAGTAAATACATGAATGCACATTCCGTCCTCATGTGAAATACATAATAGCGGGCCGTAAATTTCATGTTACAACATTAAATACAATTTTGACATGCACAATTGACAACTACCGACGTTCCATGGGCAAAGGTGTGAAAATAATACGAGACAGTGAATGATACCTCGTATTGCGTTTATATACGCATAAATCTGAATAGACATCGCTTATACCTGGTGTGCTTGATGCTATTTAATCTTTAGCTTATGCCATGACGTCCGTCCGTCCATCCGCCTGTCAAATAGTTGCTTCTTAACGGTTTAACCCATTTCAATCAATTATAACTAAGGCAGCAATGACTTTCAGTCAAATTATCTTCTAAATCAACTCCAGCTCACCCTTTCTCCTTCGATCAATACGTACCATTATATTACTCTTGATAATACAAGCTAGCTTGCTAGCTGCTCTAGGAATCTAGATTTAGAAAGCTTTACCGGCTCCTGGAACCGGGTACCTGATTCCCAACAACGGTACCCGTTTGCCAGTGAGGCTCATTCTTGTTTTACATAGCAACAAGAGCATACATGCTTTTTGCATTTGAAGATCTTTAGATTTTCTTAGTTTTTTTAAGTGTTTTCTGTACCTATTTGTTCGCTTCAAGGATTTTGGCTTTATCATGTTATTTTGTCTAGCATATATGGAGACTTAGGTCTCTAGAACTTTGTCTGTGTCGCATGTTCCAACTTCTGACCCGAATCTGGGACGTGTGGTGACAATGAAATATGGCAGATAGATTGCCTTCTTAACAGCGATCAGATGTAATATGAAATGGGGTGTTGGCTGTACGGTGTTTGAACACAAAAATTGGCTGACGTCGTTCTCCGTATTATCCGAGTGGGTGACGTCACACCCGTGTTGTTTCTCTGATTTTTATGGTGAAGAAAATGTTTCATGTATTTGCACATCTTCTTCTGGGTGCTGCATACTTTTTGTACCAGAAAACTGCAATTATGTCAAGTTTTGTGCGGGTAATCACGATCTGTTTGCATTGATTGGTGGTTTCAAAATTCATGATTTAAGATGTGTGCTCTGCGGTTTTACTGTGGTCTACAGCAGTTTGTTAAAATCATTTTGTTGTTTTCTTCACGTATCGTTTTGGCCTTCATTTAAGAGTATAATTTGAAATTAATTATTAAATATACTGCGAATGCTATGCGATATGGTTCCTGGTCCCGTTTTATACATCCGTTATGATCAGTATATGGGTGTATTGATGTCCGCTATCGTTCTTGTCGCCTGCTTAAGCGATCTTGGTTGTAACATTGCAGGTTTGGGGTGCTGATGGGTTAACAATTAATTTATGGTCAAAATATTCGAAAACTATTTGTCTGCCTTCCATTCCTGTTTCGTTCCGCTTGCTTATTTTAGGTTTTGTGCTTATTTTTAGGCCAAGCCTACCCCACCATCATGCCCGGAATGCCACAAATTTGTCACGGTTGTTTACAAAGACCATGTCTGTTACCACTGTTCACCATGTAATGTTGATAATAGGTGTAACGTATGTCGCCAGTCGAGATGTTAGTCAAGTTCCTTTCCCAGAAGGACTTGGCTGGGTCTGACGCAGGGTCAGACGGTTCAAAATCAAATTGTGGAGCGTCCGTTTTGGAGATGGCACCTCCGGCGTGATTCAGGCCCGCTATGCAAGGCTTCTTGCATAGCGGCCTGCCCACGCTAATGTCGTCCCTAATGCCGAAGGTTGTAGGACAGTCTCTTCCCGTGTCAGGTACGGTCCCTGTCCTTGGACAGGGTTCTAGACTGGCTACCGAGATGGCTCCCTGGCAGTCCCGTTGGGCTCCGGCCTGATGGTTTGTGTCTGCGGCCACTTCCGGGTGGTCCAGTAGCGGTGGGTGGTCCGTCGGGCATGGGAGCCATTTGCCAGGATGGCTCCAGTGTCTCCTCATCTGGTGACGACTTCGTGGTCTGAAGATGAGGAGGAGAGACTGTTACAGCCTGAGATACCGCGGGTGGAGAGCATGAAGGTCGATTCCATCCTGGACGGAACCGGCCTCCATCTGGCTTGGCGCAATTCAGGACAGTCGCTCGCCCATGGTTGAGGTCACACCGGTACCGGGCACCCGTCCAGTGCTGGTTGGTTTGCTACCAACCGACACAGTGACGGGTGTTGCTGGCCAGGCTTGGTACACGCCTATCTCGCCTGGTCTGGTGGCCACACATGGGGTGCCGGTTGCGCCCGTGTATGGCCACGGTTCCATAACCGCTACACATCCGCACAGTTTTCCGTGTGGGCCTACTCCATGGACTGGTGAACTCCATGTGGCAGCGGAACCGTACGGTACCAGTGTTTCTGGCTTACCTGCGGTGGCTCCTGGTCCGAGACTCTGGCTTAGCTAGCCATGGTGGACCCGTTTGTGGTTTTGGCCATGGCCAAGAACACACCCCGTCCATCGGTAGCATTGATTAGGAAGGGGGTCTGGATCCACGTTTTACAGAGTTGTTGGATGCTATTTATAGCAAGCAACTCTTAACCAAGAGTCAGCTCCCTGCAGCCTCCAGGGAGGTGCGTGCAAGGTGCCGTATTCCCCGTGGGGAATAGGACAGATACAGTGTGGTTCCAGCTGTCACTGAGGATGACCGCTGGGTGCTTGGAGTTCAGAGTGCTGGAGCGGGTGGCCCTGCTCTGGCGCTTGTGGACAGGTCCCAGGTACACCACAAAGAAATCCTGGCCCTGTGCGATGAGGGAGTGAGAGCAGCAATGAGTGCTGTTAATCACTCCTATCGCTTGCTTCAGTTGGTGTGGGCTGAAGTTGGGGCAGGCCGCCCTGTGGCGCTATCCTGCGTCAATGACGGCCTGGTGCTGTCAATGGATGCTTTGGCCAGGGCGGTAGCGTGAGTAACCAAGTCCAGGAGGCAGATGGTCCTTGACCATATACGTCCGGCTACCGCCGTCAGGGAGCGTTTACTTGGAACGACCCTAGCATCTTTGGTGGTCAAGCGCGGGCCCATCTTAGAGGACACGGCCAAGATTGCGCAGAATCGGTTGGCGGTCAATCTGCAGCTAGAACTGGTGCGACAAGCGCATGCACTAGGGGCTGTAACTAAACCGCTGACTGTACAAACTTCTTCCAAGAAGCACAAGAGCAAGGCAAAGCCAAGCCAGCTTCTTCTGCTATTGCTGAGACTTCGCAGCCGCCTGCGGCGAAGAAGGCTGTGGAGGTTCTTGCCCACCCCACTGTTGCTCCTGAGAGGCGGGAAGGGCAAGGGTAAATCCTCCAAGGGCGGAAAGAAGGGAGCTAATCGTACGTGAGGGTATGATAGCTCCCTTCGTATCTGCCTGGACCGCGCCTGTGCGACAGGAACAGCAGTGCCAGTTAGACTGGTCAAGCCAAGCCCAAAATGGTTCTCTCTCGTTGAGGGGGTGGGGGAAGCGGATCGCGAGCCAGATACCAGCATAAGGCGCCAATGCGTCTATAGTGGGTGGAAGGCTCATGCGTCGAGGCTTGGCGAGGTGTGACGTCAGACAGTCTGGTCCTGGGGTGGTTATCCCAGGGGTACATGCCAGAGTGGTGGGACTTTCCACCACAGAATCTGTCTTTGGCACCTGTCTGGACACCCGTTCCAAGGGAACCAGACAAGTTAGAAGCCATTCAAAACGAAGTGTCAGGTTTGCTTCTGAAGGGAGCAATAAAACCAGCAAACCGGAACACTCCAGGCTTCTATTCAAACATGTTCCATGTCCCCAAGAGCACAGGGGGATGGAGACCTGTACTCAATGTCAGGCCATTAAATTGGTTTATCCATACACCTCGGTTTCAGATGGAAACCCCGAGGTCGGTAATGGCGGGATTGAGGAAGGGAATGTGGTGTGTATCGATCTATCTGAAAGATGCATATTTCCACATTCCAATGAACAGGAGTTGTCACAGGTTTCTGAGATTTGCTTTTCAGAATCAAGTATGGGAGTTTATAGTCCTCCCGGTCGGCCTGTCGACAGCTCCAAGGGTTTTCACAAAGGTGGTCCTTGCGGTGACAGCGTTTCTCAGAAAAGAGAACGTGGCGCTTCACACCTACATAGGCGATTGGCTGATCAAAGCAGACACATCAGCCAGGCTAGAGGTGGATACAGCTCTGACTCTGAAGTTGCTTTCAGATCTAGGCTGGATAGTCAACAAGGAGAAATCCGAGTTGACACCCTCTCAACATTTCGTTTATTTAGGGATGCGATTCGATCTCGAGGAGGGCAGGGTTTACCCGTCAGAGCCCAGAGCGGTGTCTCTGTTAGCCATCCTCAAGAGTTTTCGATTGGGAAACCACATTCAGGCGAGGCGGTTTCTTCAGATGCTGGGCATGATGGTCTCCATGGAGCAGGTAATCCCGTACGCTGCTCTGATGCTAAGACCTATCCAGTTGTATCTGATGTCTGTGGAAACAGAGAACAGACCCCCTGTCAAAGCTGGTGCCAGTTTTGGAGCCAATAATGTCGCATCTTGTATGGTGGAAACAGCGTCAGAATCTCCTAATAGGGGTTTCGCTGCACCTACCCCACCCCCAGCTCTCCGTGTACACGGATGCATCGCTGGAGGGATGGGGGGGGCCTGCCTGGGAGAACACCAGCTCTCGGGCACATGGACTCTCCAGGAGAGCCAGCTGCATATCAATCTGTTGGAAATGATGGCAGTGGAACTGGCATTGGAAAAGTTTCTTCCAAAAGTCAGGGGCAAGGCGATATTGATACGGTCGGACAACTCGACAGTAGTATCATACATAAATCGCCAAGGCGGGACCAAGTCACCCACACTGTGTATCAAAGTGTGGCTCTTGATGCAATGGTGCAGGAATTACTCGGTTGTTTTGAAAGCAGCTCACATTCCTTGGCGATTGAACATTCTGACGGATGCATTGTCTCGCAGACAGAGAATTCTGCCAACAGAATGGTCTCCCAACCGTCCAGTTCTACACAGGATCTTCGAGCATTGGGGCAAACCCAACGTGGACTTGTTCACCACAAGGGAAAATGCTCAAATCATGACTTATGTCTCGCCGATTCCAGATCCAAATGCCGTCGATACAGAAGCTCTGGCGATAAGCTGGAGAGGGATGCACGCATACGCGTACCCACCCACCATTCTTCTACCGAAGATATTGGTGAAGATCAGGGAGGAACCGTGCCTGGTCCTGCTAATAGCGCCATTTTGGCCCAGCAGGGCGTGGTTCACGGATCTTCTAGATCTGCTGGTGGAAAACCCAGTGCAGTTGCCCGAGATTCCGAACATAATCTCCCAGGCCAAGGGACGCTTCCTACACGAGCGTCCCGAAATGTTCAAATTGACTGCGTGAATTGTTATCAAACAACGTTCCACGTCGGAAGGCTTTTCTCGACAAGCTGCAGATTTCATCGCAGCTGCGAGAAGGAGGTCAACCTTCAAGTCATATAACAACAAGGTTAACAGATTTGCAGACCGGTGTGAAGAAAAGGATATTGATACCTTTCAATCCACTATTCAGCAAATAGCGGACTTTCTCTGTGAGTTCTTTTCAGGACTAGCTCCTGTCACAATTGCTGGATACAAGTCGACTTTGGCATCAGTTATCCCTTGTCTAGCCAACGGATAGTCCAGAGGTGGCCCAGTTGAATGTGATGGTGAAGGGAATGAGCAATCTCCGACCGAGACAACCGATAGTCATTCCAGCCGGGAGTCTATCTTTAGTGCTTAATGTACTGGCCAAGCACCCTTTCGAACCGTTGCATTCGGCTAGTCTAAAGCATTTGACTCTAAAGGCGGTCTTTCTATTGGCAGCTTCCTCAGCTAGAAGGCGCAGTGAGATCCATGCACTTTCAGCAGAGAGGGACCGATTTATTGTCTCCGGAGAGGGTCTGCGTCTACTGCCAAGTGCAGAGTTTATGTCAAAGAATCAATCTGAGATATCCCGGCAAACCGGTTTGATCGTGATGCCAGTGTCTGGTGCCCAGTCCGTGCTTTGGCTAAGTACAAAAACCGACAGACTCGTTACGGTCGAATGATAGACGTCTGTGGATCTGCCATAAGAAGCCATATGGCGCCGCATCCATGGATTCTATCTCTCGTTGGGTAGTCGAATGCATTCAGACTACCCATGAGATTGCGATTGGGCACACAATGTTAGGGGAATAGCCACATCGACCGCCCTGTACAATGGTGTTCCGTTAGAGGACATCATGGCTGTTGCACAATGGCACTGTGAGTCCCCTTTCACGGATTACTATATGAGGGATGTGTCAGACTCCGCCAATCCACTCGCTTTAGCTGTTTTGAAACGATAATTAAACAACCACACTGCTCTTCTCCCTTTTTTGGCATTTGTAAGAAAGAATTAAGAAGCAGACATGGTCGGGCGAGAGGATGTCAACCAGATTGTGTCACTGATGGCCGGACAAGTGAATGGTTGGAGGCTCCACGTCTGGAATCCAAATATCTTGAGGTAATTCAAGATTGAGAGTTTTTTGTATTATGTCTATATATCATGTTCATTCATCTTATATATTCATGCTCATTCCCAAGCTAATATATATAAGAGCAGTTAACCCTCTTGGCATATTTGTGTTTCAGGCGCGATGCATGTTCGTGAGTTCTCTCCCTTTTCTTAGGAGCAAAAAAAAAGGGGGGGGGCCCAGCGATGCGAATGTGATTTACCTCATTTGGGGCATTTTGGGCACACTACCTACCTGGTCTGAGAGCTATCAATGCTCATAGAAACTAGAGAATTTTGAAATCTGAAAGATAGATTTTGAGCCATTTTAGTTTTAATCAGTTCGGGAAAATCTCAGAATTGAGAAACGTTTCCGAATTCAGAAACTGTTATGATGGTTTCCGAATTCAAATATGGGGTTCCTGAATTTGGATATCACACATTTTTAACTATTTTTGCATTGATTGATCAATCAACCTAAGATATGCACATCATGTGTTGGATGTTTTATATATGAGTAGGCTAAAGAAAATTTTTGTCTAAAACCAATATGAACATGACAACTGAAAAAAAAATATGCGGGAAAAAATTTGGGATTCCTTTGATGAATTAGTTATATGTAAGTGCTGGCACCTATCCAAAATGTAAAAAAATCCATTTAATCACTGAATTGAAATGTTGCTTTTAAAGATGACTACTGGAAAAAATATATGCCAGAAAATTCGGAATTCCTCTGATGAATCATGTTGACTAAATGAGGAACACTGTAGGTGCCATGTCTTTCTAACAGTATACCATCCCCCATAATTCTATTTTTAGAGGGTTTTAATTTCGCAAATACAAATTGGAGCTATGCGATGTGTCAATTTACGGGCTACGTTTGCTTATTTACAGAATTGTTTTTAATGAAAAAGTGCACAGATGTGAACAGCATGTACAATATATATAGAGAATCTGGAACGAGGTCACTTCATATCACTATTATGGACCGAGTTGAAAATGATCAATTTGCATGAGCCTTAGCGAGTGCAAAATTGATAATTTTCAATGAGGTTCATAAGTGATATGAAAAGTGACCGAGTTTGAGATTTTATTTATCATATAAACTGTAATTTTGAAATAATTGCCAATAACATTTTTTGCTGATGTGACTTTTATCAGATTTCTCATTGTTGATTTTCTTGAAATCGATACCGCCGGTGTGAAGCACCACTACTTGATAACAGATACTGAATGCGCAGCAAAATATAGTTACAAACACAAAATCTGGCGATGTCAACCGCTAAATGGTATTTTAATTCGTCATTGAAAATTATATGTTACTGCTTTAATGCAATTTAAAATCTTGTTTTTGAGTTTCATAAAAATAACACAACGTTATAACAACATATTAAAGTTTAATCACGTGATGCGTTTTGAACAGCAAATCTAGTCGCTGTCCGATTCAATGACAGCTCGACGTTTCCTCACGCCTGATGCTTCAGTTTGTACAGTTATATTTATGTTACCGCCAGAAATATGACCACCAAATAACGTGTGGAAACGACGGTGAATATGTATAGTTCTGTTGTCAGATTCTGAGTGTACACGTTGGTTGTCGCGTTAACCGATGACGTGGAGGAGACTGGCTTATGTTCGCCTGTGACTGCTGACCTACATTCGGCTTAAACGGCTGACCTAGATGCTACATTGTTATCCGTGGCGCTATGAAGTGTCTGTGTTTGTGCTGCGCATTGCTAACATGACTGTAGTTGTTCACAGACTGTATATTCTTGTGGACAGATATCTGCATAATGTGCGTTGGTGGAATAGTCTCATCGTTCAATTTCTACAGCTACACTTCTAAGACTTTCGCAGAGCCACGGCCATCAATCGTTACTTTGCTGCCGACTGATAAACTGTCAAACGATGATATTTTGCAATGACGTTTCATGAATGACAAATCGTAGTAAAACAGTACCGCGTAGTAATCCCTACATGTCACGCTCACATCAATCGATGTTTTAATTGGTCGATTTTAATGGGTTGCACACCCAACAGCCAATGAAAACACTCCTTTGAATATGGCACGTGTGCTCATATTGAAAATATGGAACGGGCTAGAAGGCTTGTTTATATGATAAATAAGCTTATGCAAAAATTAAATTTTAATTCCATGCATCTATATATCAGACGTATCTAATAGGCTCAATATGACGAGTGTAATCACTGGCCCAGTGAGTTTGTGTCTGATATTCTGTGGTAGTTAGTATCACTGGGTAGGAAAAATAGGGCGTTCCTATGCAATCACTGTGAACCAGAACTAATAATTATTAGCTCTAGGTCAACATGTCAAATAGAGCAATAATTTTTACAATTTTGTTGGTGTTTTTTATAAGGTCATTACGGACCACTATAGTTGTGTGCTTCTGAGTCCACGTATCTGTCGGTCTACCGTTAGTTATTTTTCACAGACATTTCTTGCGTAGATCATTGTAAAAGTTAAAAATATGCACATCTAAAGTGAATGAAATAAATATTTGTCCACTTGAACAAATAATATCAAAGGTATTCGTTAATGTATTTGAAGTAATGCATTCTATCGAGTGAGTCTGAAGATTTTAGCATGAAGTTAGCTTTTTTTGTTACATCCACAGAATTATGGTTCCCCCCGTCCTATATCATTTCGATGGGAGCTTGAAATGACATTGGCTCAATTTCAATACAACTATAGAGGTAACTGAAAGGTATTGAATAATAATCTGAAACTAATTGAACTGGCGAAATTACGCAGTGAAATAATGTCCTCTGGACTTGTCATCATAACTAATTAGGATCAGGACTGGGAAATTGGAACTGTTGCTGCCAGTCAAATGAGTTTCAAAATATTCAACAGAATAGGCGTATACCTTTTAATAGATCATAATTTGTCATTTCGTGCCTCTAAAAGGATTAACCTTTTCACTGACATATCCTTGAAAATATATTTTCTAAACTAAGCGTGTTTAACTCTAAACTCATACCAGCAGCAATGGCTTCCAGTCAAATTAATTTCAAAATATCAGTGTTGTTATATAGGTGCCTTGACAAATTGAATAATAATCTGAAACTAATTGAACTGGCGAAATTACGCAGTGAAATAATATCCTCTGGACTTGTCATCATAACTAATTAGGATCAGGACTGGGAAATTGGAACTGTTGCTGCCAGTCAAATGAGTCAAAATATTCAACAGAATAGGCCTATACCTTTTAATAGATCATAATTTGTCATTTCGTGCCTCTAAAAGGATTAACCTTTTCACTGACATATCCTTGAAAATATATTTTCTAAACTAAGTGTGTTTAACTCTAAACTCATACCAGCAGCAATGGCTTCCAGTCAAATTAATTTCAAAATATCAGTGTTGTTATATAGGTGCCTTGACAAGTTGATATGTGTCGTGGGGAATTCACCTGTGTGATTAAGGTATGGCTAACGAGGGTTAAACAGGTATAGTTTAAAATGGTTTTCTGACATCTCAGAGGTACGCTTGCGCGATTACGTAATTAAATCGAAAATTGCGATTATGTTTTAAATCGTGAGTTTATATGATTAAAAATTAAATAATCGAATGATCGGGAATATTTTCTATTGCATAAAATATTTCAAAACTTATCTTTCAATTACTTTTTAATGCGATCGATTTTGCTTAGTGAATGTATGTCCATTTGCAGGGCAAGAGAAGACTATTTTTGAAAATATATTACTGGAATGCCTGGCTCGAGAATCGGGCCAGGCAATCCAGTGATGTATTTTCAAAAATAGTCTTCTCTTGCCCTGCAAATGGACTTTTCTAAACACAATTGCAGTTTTTGTCATTGATATATTTTTGTTATGGCTTGGTAATTTGTATCCAAGCTGATTAATCGAGTAATCACGATCATTTTTTAATAATCGATCGCGATCACTCAACGCAATAATCGCGCAAGCAAGCATGCCTACTCAGAGGTGAGGGGTTTAACCCCATAGCACTCACATCGGCCAAAAACCGCTTCTGCAGTGGTCCTGGAAAATGTCCATTCGCAAACCAAGAGAAGCCTAATTTTGAAAGTTTACCACTGGAATGACTGGCTCGATAACCGATTATAAAATTATCTTGGTCTGCAAATGGACATTTAATTTAAGATTTTCTTGAACAAATTTAAGTGTTAAAGAAACTGTTCAAGAAAGCGTTAAGTTTCTCAGAAAATGTCAATTGCATACCAACAGAAATTTTTTTTTTAAAACTTACCACTAGAATTAACTGATAGCTTTGTTATTCCAGTGTTATATTTTCAAAAATAGTTTTCTTTTGGCCTCATTCCTCAAGAGCACTGCACAAGCCGGTTTTGTCCCGCGTGAGTGTTAAAGCATTAAACATTACACAATCTCCAATGATCATTTTCTTTATGGACATGTTTTCTTTCACAGCTCTACCGGTTTCTGGCTCGCCGAACCACCGCTAAGTTTAACAAAATTATTCTGAAGAGACTGTTTATGAGCAAGAGCAACAGGCCACCCATCTCACTCACGAAAATTGTAAGTGTCCAACAGATGGTTTATCTCTTCAAAATTGTTAATTCACAAGACTTCTCGCGAATCAAATTGTAAGTTTATAAACAATTCCATTTCTCACTCGAATGTTCTAAGTGTGTTTAGCAGATCACCAGTTTTGCACGAGTCAGAAGTTTAATTCAACAAATCATCGATTTCTCACTCCGAAATTGTTTGTTTACTCAACTTTTTCTTAACGGTGCATATTCACAGCAGAATGCGTGAAAATAAATTTGTTAAAATTGTTTACTTTTAGAGGATTAATTTATGGGTCTAGATGGAATGAAACGAAATAAATCTTAACATATGATGGTTTTACTATGTATAAATTAATATAATATTTTAAGTTGTTAAACAGAATTAGAGGTCGAGTCCCTAATTAAATTTCGCAACTAAAAATTATAATAATTTGTACAGAATGAAATCGTATGTGTTAAGATTTATTTCATTTCATTACATTGAGGTACACACTTTAAGAATCTAAAAGGCTACAAATTAAATAATTTTATTTTCAAGCTTTCTGGTGTGAGTGTGCACCTTTAAATATCACACCTTACCTCGAAAATGGTCAGTGCAGGTAGGTTTCATATTCCGGGTGCACAGGGTGCAGGTAGTTTTTCTCAACAGTGAATCGTAAAAATCCAAATATCAGCAACAAAATACTGACCTCGGGTACTTCTTACCATATCGGCAGTCAAAGCATGGCATAAAAAGGTGGTATTTATCTTATCACGTGTGCTGCTGTCAACCTTATATCAGAAAGATTAGCGATCACTTCCTGTTGACAGGTTAGATCCAGTTGTAGAGCCGTACATCAGAAAGATTAGCGATCACTTCCTGTTGACAGGTTAGATCCAGTTGTAGAGCCGTATATCAGAAAGATTAGTGATCACTTCCTGTTGACAGGTTAGATCCAGTTGTAGAGCCGTACATCAGAAAGATTAGTGATCACTTCCTGTTGACAGGTTAGATCCAGTTGTAGAGCCGTATATCAGAAAGATTAGCGATCACTTCCTGTTGACAGGTTAGATCCAGTTGTAGAGCCGTACATCAGAAAGATTAGCGATCACTTCCTGTTGACAGGTTAGATCCAGTTGTAGAGCCGTACATCAGAAAGATTAGTGATCACTTCCTGTTGACAGGTTAGATCCAGTTGTAGAGGCGTATATCAGAAAGATTAGCGATCACTTCCTGTTGACAGGTTAGATCCAGTTGTAGAGCCGTACATCAGAAAGATTAGTGATCACTTCCTGTTGACAGGTTAGATCCAGTTGTAGAGCCGTATATCAGAAAGATTAGCGATCACTTCCTGTTGACAGGTTAGATCCAGTTGTAGAGCCGTATATCAGAAAGATTAGCGATCACTTCCTGTTGACAGGTTAGATCCAGTTGTAGAGCCGTACATCAGAAAGATTAGTGATCACTTCCTGTTGACAGGTTAGATCCAGTTGTAGAGCCGTATATCAGAAAGATTAGCGATCACTTCCTGTTGACAGGTTAGATCCAGTTGTAGAGCCGTATATCAGAAAGATTAGCGATCACTTCCTGTTGACAGGTTAGATCCAGTTGTAGAGCCGTATATCAGAAAGATTAGCGATCACTTCCTGTTGACAGGTTAGATCCAGTTGTAGAGCCGTATATCAGAAAGATTAGCGATCACTTCCTGTTGACAGGTTAGATCCAGTTGTAGAGCCGTATATCAGAAAGATTAGTGATCACTTCCTGTTGACAGGTTAGATCCAGTTGTAGAGCCGTACATCAGAAAGATTAGTGATCACTTCCTGTTGACAGGTTAGATCCAGTTGTAGAGCCGTATATCAGAAAGATTAGCGATCACTTCCTGTTGACAGGTTAGATCCAGTTGTAGAGCCGTATATCAGAAAGATTAGTGATCACTTCCTGTTGACAGGTTAGATCCAGTTGTAGAGCCGTATATCAGAAAGATTAGCGATCACTTCCTGTTGACAGGTTAGATCCAGTTGTAGAGCCGTACATCAGAAAGATTAGCGATCACTTCCTGTTGACAGGTTAGATCCAGTTGTAGAGCCGTATATCAGAAAGATTAGCGATCACTTCCTGTTGACAGGTTAGATCCAGTTGTAGAGCCGTATATCAGAAAGATTAGCGATCACTTCCTGTTGACAGGTTAGATCCAGTTGTAGAGGCGTATATCAGAAAGATTAGTGATCACTTCCTGTTGACAGGTTAGATCCAGTTGTAGAGCCGTATATCAGAAAGATTAGCGATCACTTCCTGTTGACAGGTTAGATCCAGTTGTAGAGCCGTACATCAGAAAGATTAGTGATCACTTCCTGTTGACAGGTTAGATCCAGTTGTAGAGCCGTACATCAGAAAGATTAGTGATCACTTCCTGTTGACAGGTTAGATCCAGTTGTAGAGCCGTATATCAGAAAGATTAGCGATCACTTCCTGTTGACAGGTTAGATCCAGTTGTAGAGCCGTACATCAGAAAGATTAGTGATCACTTCCTGTTGACAGGTTAGATGCAGTTGTAGAGCCGTACATCAGAAAGATTAGTGATCACTTCCTGTTGACAGGTTAGATCCAGTTGTAGAGCCGTACATCAGAAAGATTAGCGATCACTTCCTGTTGACAGGTTAGATCCAGTTGTAGAGCCGTATATCAGAAAGATTAGTGATCACTTCCTGTTGACAGGTTAGATGCAGTTGTAGAGCCGTACATCAGAAAGATTAGTGATCACTTCCTGTTGACAGGTTAGATGCAGTTGTAGAGCCGTACATCAGAAAGATTAGTGATCACTTCCTGTTGACAGGTTAGATCCAGTTGTAGAGCCGTATATCAGAAAGATTAGTGATCACTTCCTGTTGACAGGTTAGATGCAGTTGTAGAGCCGTACATCAGAAAGATTAGTGATCACTTCCTGTTGACAGGTTAGATGCAGTTGTAGAGCCGTATATCAGAAAGATTAGTGATCACTTCCTGTTGACAGGTTAGATGCAGTTGTAGAGCCGTACATCAGAAAGATTAGTGATCACTTCCTGTTGACAGGTTAGATCCAGTTGTAGAGCCGTATATCGATTTTTATTCCTTCTTATTAGACCATTGAATATCTGAAAACGGCCGATATGTGTATGAGTTGTCAGATAATATATTTACGCATTCGAGTTGCATTTACGAAACTTATAAACCATTGACAGTTTTTGAGTTTCCTTGTCATATTTGCTTAATTGTTGAAAAAAATCACATTTTAATCGAGCATGATTTTGTCCTGACAAATTTTGAGATAATTTGCGATGGCAGTTGAGAAATTACATCGCTTCCCGGAATACAAGCAGTGTACTTTGTCACACATACAAACATTGCTTAGTCGCCTGTTGTTGACGTTCGATAACGATTGTCTGCTAGACTCTTATGCTATCGACGTGCACAGTGCATTACTATGAAATATTTCGTGCCTTTGAAGCAAACATTAAGTGTCAACAAACCGGGTTGGAAAAAAAAAATAATTTAATCGATTTTTTTGATTTAAACAGATTTTTTCGATTTTTTATTTTTAAGGTTTTTTTTACTAGAACTCTAACAAAATTGTTTTTTTTAACATGCACTCATGTTCGGAACTAAATAGAATATAATCTATACAATGTGGACTTTATTTATACTACTAAAATGTATTATGACAATAAGCATCCCAGAATTTCTACTTGTTGTTCTTAAGACATTTTTGAATTTGTTGTCATATTTTGAAATAACTGCAGTTCTACTGGACGGGTCATGGCGATTGTCCAAATTTTCATGGTTTGTCTACACTCGATGGGCTGGCTACATTTTATCCGTCTTAATATTTTGTGGATAAAATTTGTATACAACTATATAACTCTGGACATGGTATAAAATATTTTGAATACAATTTAACTGAATGTAGTTGGCAATAACTGTCGGTCAAATTAGTTTGAAAATATTCAGCCGGTCTAGAATTGTTATTGTCTAGTGACTGTCAGCAGTCAAAGTCAAGTCAGTTAAAATAATACCCACAGAACTGTTATAAATAGTATTGGTCTGTGGTGTGTTTACGCATCAAATAACAACTAAGGAAAGTTTCCACTAACTGTACTGATAGAAATAAACATTCTTACTTCGTATATTAGCATAATATTGTATAACCAGGCCTATTAACTATCTGAAACAATAGCTACAATAACTTTTAACAAATAAAAAAATCTAGAAATTTTATAGTGCAAATGAGATGAGTTGAGGAGGAAAAAGAAAAATTATAAAAAAATAAAAAGTTGACTTTTTCAGCTTGATTTAATCATGTGATTTAATCAATTTGATTAAACCAAAACAACCCTGTCAACAAACATTCAAGACATTCTTTAAAAGGCCTGATGATGCATCAACATCATCATCCCAAAATATTACCGAATCAGGGTCAGAAAGCAGCCAATCTGCGGAAAGCACAATTGCTGAAAACTTGCCCCTGGACAACTCTCCCTCAGTGAAAAAGACACTGCTGAATATCTTGACTGTGTAATAAATTACCATGGCTTTTGCAGTTATCGTACAGTGATAGATGAGTTATGGTGGAATAACAACATGAACAACACAAAAAAAATGTAGGTAGAACAAAATTCTTATTTCTACCCCTGGACATCATGCTTATTGTTAGGTCACCTGGCCAGAATGGCTGAGTGAGCTAATGCCATGGCGATCTTCCGTTGTCCAGTGTTTGCTTAAAAACGTAACTCCTCATTAAGCGCTTGGTGATTTCAACCTAATTTGGCTGGAATCTTAGATTTTATGACAAACTTACTGGAAATTATCAAAATGCTTACTGGAAAGTGTCAAACTGCTTACTGGAAATTGTCAAAATGCTTACTGGAAATTGTCAAAATGCTTACTGGAAATTGTCAAAATGCTTACTGGAAATTGTCAAAATGCTTATTGGAAATTGTCAAAATGCTTACTGGAAATTGTCAAACTGCTTACAGGAAATTGTCAAAATGCTTATTGGAAATTGTCAAAATGCTTACTGGAAAGTGTCAAACTGCTTACTGGAAATTGTCAAAATGCTTATTGGAAATTGTCAAAATGCTTACTGGAAATTGTCAAAATGCTTACTGGAAATTGTCAAAATGCTTATTGGAAATTGTCAAAATGCTTACTGGAAATTGTCAAACTGCTTACAGGAAATTGTCAAAATGCTTATTGGAAATTGTCAAAATGCTTACTGGAAATTGTCAAAATGCTTACTGGAAATTGTCAAAATGCTTACTGGAAATTGTCAAAATGCTTATTGGAAATTGTCAAACTGCTTACTGGAAATTGTCAAAATGCTTACTGGAAATTGTCAAAATGCTTACTGGAAATTGTCAAAATGCTTACTGGAAATTGTCAAAACTGCTACTCAGTCTCTTCATGAACCATGTTAACCACTTGGTGGATTTGAACCTAATTTTCCTGGTAGGGATCTATCTATCTATGTGTGTAGGGTTCAGAACTTATATGCAGAATTTTGATTGGTCAATTTCTTTTGTGAAAATCTTAGATCTTACAGGGAATTGTCAAAATGATACTCCTCATTATCCACTTGGGCCTTGGCAGATTTTAAATAATTTGACGGGAAGGACCCTTATACGGTTAGGGTTCGGAATATATATACAGAATTTTGATTGGTCAAACTTGGTGAAAATCTAAATTGTATGAAAAATCTACCAGAAATTGTCAACACGCTACTCATGATTTACCGCTTGATGGATTCCATCCATAGTTGGCTGAACGAGCCATATCAGGGTAGGTTCTAAAACTTCTATTCAGAATTTTGTTTGGTCAAATTTTTTGGTGAAAATCTACGAAAATTTACTGAAACTTGTCACAAAGCTTCTCCTTAGCTGTATATCAGATTTCAATAGGATTTGGCTACATTAACCATATCGTAGTAGTCTAAACTGTAACTGCTTTGTGGGTTTTATCAAAATTAAACTGGAAGGATTCTGTTGTGGTAGCCTCTAGAACTTCTATTCAGAATTTTGGTTGGTCTTTTGAAAATTTTCTGGATCCATTTAAAGAGAGGCTACTACTTAAATAATGGCTCAGTTGGAATGAAACCTGGATGGAATGACCGTATGGCAGTAGACTTCGACATATGAAACGAGAATTTTGATTGGTCAATTCCTTTGGTAACCATCCTATAATTTTCGAAAATTATTCATCAGGTCTATTTAAATGCAAATGGTTCAAATGCTAGTGCTCCGGGTGAGCGTCACAGGCCCTTGAGCATCCTGTTAATGCTTATTTAATCCAGACAACATGGATATTATGGGTTAACCCAGTATCACTACTTATTCCCCGCACAAAATCTTTATACCCTGCCAAAGAATTTGTGGTGTATTCAAAGTTAGATTACCCCTACCTATGACAGTACAAGTCATGCCCAAATTAAATGCTTGCAAAGTACCCCATATAAAAAGATGCTTTTCTAGTGCAAAATATCGCTTAATATCTATCTCCAAATATTTAGATACCTCCAGAATCATGGATATTTGAACAAAAAAAATTAACATGGAGTTCACCAAAAAATAGGTGGTGTAGCCCAATTTAAAGGGCAATCTAAATCCCTAACATGGCTATTATTTGTTGGTGCCATACGCTGAGCGGGCGAACGTGGTGGTATAGTTGTTTTGGGAACTTATCTTCATTACTGTTTAGCTATTCAATTTGGGCCTTCATATGTAATGTTGATTGGACTGGACTACATCTGGAAAGTGTAAAAACAACCTATCAACCTATCCAAATAGATGATGATCTGACATCTAAGATGGCCGACAGCCATCGGTGACCAACTTGGAAACTGCTGTGCAGATGTCTGGATGATAACTCCGCTACCATTCGACATTTATCAGATCGCTTTGAAACTACATGGATTAGGTCTGGTGAAGAAACCGTTTGAAATCAACGATGATCAGAAATCCAAGATGGCCATCCATCTTCTATTGACTAGATTTTGACCAATATCTCCCAAAAACATAAATGAAGCTCGCCCATTAGGTTGCTACTCATCACAAAGTTATGTGGTGCATTCTGGGATACTGTTTGATTACATGAGATTGTGTCTCTTATTCTACGCATTACTCTTACACTTCTGTAATAGTTAAATCTGCTTCATGCTGTAATGCGGACAACTTGAAGCGCTCACCATTCAGAGGATGTGTTGAAAGCAGTCACCTGTGACCTGACCAGCAGCTGGTGGCATCTACACAATGGTTTACAATTTGTAGAAAAAGGGCCAAGTGACTTATAAAGTGTTGTGCATCCACTTGTTTATCCACGGGCTGCACGGTCTACCCACTAGGGCTGCACGGTTTACCCACTAGGGCTGCACGGTTTATCCACTAGGGTTGCGCAGTTTATCCACTAGGGCTGCACGGTTTATCCACTAGGGGTGCGCACTTTATTCACTAGGTGTGGGCAGTTTATCCACTAGGGCAGCATGGTTTATCCACTAGGGCTGCACTGTTTATCCACTAGGGCTGCATGGTTTAACTTACAGCCATGTCAGTGACCATATCACTTCAAATCGGTTTTAGCGTAATATCCGTTTTATGCGTGTGGTCGCATGTCATAAATAGGTCCTAAAACTGTTTCATTGTCAAAATTGAACAATTTAAAAATAATATTTGGGCTAAATCTAGACACAATTCCCTTCCAAAAACTGCAAACTAAATGTGTTTATCTATTATATTTGTGAAGATATGTGGATGTGAACATGTGTCATTACATTGGGAATGCATTGAAAAGCTTTAACGTGTTTGTCATTTTCTCAATGAAAAACCTCTTGTGTGTAACTGTATAATTTTTTTGTTTTCCATCCAAATTGAATCTCGTGTTTTGCAAAATATTCATAATGTGTTTTCTATTATATCTACAAAATAAGGAAATGTCAGTAATAACAAATATATAATATTAACTCTTACAACTCTGATGTTAAAATTCTCTATTTTTACTTAGACACTAGTGAACATACCGGCATGTACATTTTGGAAACAGTTTTGGTGGAAGGTGTTGCAGCAACATCTTCCAGCATAATTGTTTCCAAAATGTGCCTCAATTTGTCTTTGAAAACAGTTTTAAAAACTATATCTGATGTCAGAGTGCTGGGAGTTAACATTATTTGTCAAAAGCAGAGAACCTTAATGCAAAATACTCAAATTATGTAACTCTGTCATATCTAAATGAAGATATCCAAAAAGAGAAGTTTTAAAATAATATCAAACACTTTGCAGTACAAAAAATGCTTCACAAGAGTAGGTATAGAGCACCTGATATAGTCATGGTCAATGACCCTGAGCACAAAGGTGTCATTGTCCTCGAGTAAATCTATCCTGACATAAATAATGCAGCCAACTGGAATAACCACATCTTCCTTTCTCATATGTTTATAGATAGGACCTTTCTTATTTGATTTAATGGGATTATAGTAATAACCAGGAACAACTGTTTCTTACATGTGTCCTGAACTACAAATGTCATGAATGTTGTAACGTTTTCTTGAAGACAACCCACACCATCAGACGCAACGTGAAACAGAAAATAATCACCCATCGATTCAATATTTGATCTTGAATTGTATACAGCCTCAGTTTGTGTTTGTTTCTAATGTCTTTGTGTCACGAGAGTTATTACCACCATCACCAGTATGGTCCAAGAACGAAAATAGACTAAAAGGTTCAACATAATTGGTGTTCTCACACTCAGAAAAAATGCCCCCTTATGCAATGGAAACAAAGCAGGAAAGTAATGTAATGCCCGAGAGGTACTTCCTACAGAATGTATTTTCTTTGTGTTCATCTCACAATGAAAAATTGTGCATGTTCCCGATCTGAATTGATATCTGATTTGTCTGCGTAATACCTGGTCATAAGTAAAAAGATTATGGACTCGTTACCCTTTATATAAATTTTTCTTGGGTTCAAATTTGATTATGTGTTGAAGTGTTGCACCTAGAAAAGAAAGTAAGGTATAATTACACTGCTTATTATCTTCCCCTTCAGATAAGACCATGCCCATGTCATTTGAATGGATAATAAGAGAGTTGTACTCCAATGTTGACCTAAGTTTAAATTTCTCCGCCACCGTCTCCTCCGCCACCTAGTCCACCTCTTACATAGGTGGACATATTGGAACACAACTCTTATTATCAAGTCAAATGACATTGGAATGGTCTTATCTGAAGGGGAAGATAATTAGCAGTGTTAGAATGTCTTACTTTCTTTTCTGGGTGCAATACTTCAAAAGATAATGGAATTTGAACACAAGAAAAATTATAAAGTGTAACAAGTCTACCATTTTTGGGGTACCAACTTCTGATTTGCGACCGTGTCTTCTATTAAAAAAAATAAGTTGAAATTTTATCCATGCTCTAAAATGCTTAAAAAATTATCGTCAGTAACATGACAATGGGACACATTTTCCCGGTATAAATCCTTTCCGCTGTACACATTGTTGCGGGAGTGAACGTGTTATCAGGAACCACTTAAATATTAGGTATTCTGTAATAACCATTTATTACATCAAAATTATTCTAAAGTCTGACCTCGTCATGAAAAAATACAAATAACGTGATATTAGGAATTTGCTAAGATTGAATTCTGGCGCTTAGAGCGAGTACTCATCCACGGCCCCACTGTTTGAAGTCAGAACTTGGAAATGACTATATTATGTCGTCATGGTGACCGAGTATTGTACCTTTGTTACGATCCACATTTGAGAAGCATGTGTGCTATGTTATCATATCTTATCATCTTGTGAAACTTTGCTTCTTATATCTAACACTTGTGTTTTACTCACTTATGAATATCAGTCATGTCAGTGTAAAATATCGGAACTTGGAGATGTGAATTGATGTTTATGAACGCTGTAATGGATAATTGATCTTAATGATTGTCTGTGCAGGTGAAGTTTATGAGAAAGCCAGGGAGGAAGGATGCTAAAATGATTGCTGTCGTAGTTGGAACAGTTACCGATGATGTGCGTCTTCTTGAAGTACCAAAACTGAAGGTAAAATTGCTGTCGTGGTCGGCACTCTAACCATGGGATTTTACCCGCGCACTCGCCCCACTTTACCAACCTACAACTCTCCCCACTTTACCAACCTACAACTCTCCCCACTTTACCAACCTACAACTCTCCCCACTTTACCAACCTACAACTCTCCCCGCTACAGCTGGCGCCACTACACATTCAAACAACTGCGCCGCGCACACAGCTTGCCCCCGCTACGCCCACATATAGCTCGCCAAACTACACCCATATACAAATTGCCCCGAAGCTCCCACACAACTCACCCGCTACCTCAACATATAATTTGGTTATTGGGAAAGTGACTTCTTGAAATAGATAAAGTTAGACTAAACGATTTAGCCATACAGTTTGTATAAATTGCAGGTTTGTGCGCTGAGAGTGACTGAGAATGCACGTGCACGCATTCTGAAGAGTGGTGGTGAGATCATAAGCTTTGATCAGCTCGCCCTCCAGGCACCTAAAGGCAGATGTACAGTGCTAATGCAAGGTAATGATCCACGCACGCACGCGCGTGATACCTCATCTAGGGAAAACGATGAACCAAATTTGTACAAGAGAACTTGATTTGCCAAATTCTTCCATGGCCATCTTGAATGGCCTAGTTTTCACAACTCTAGAACCGCTGAACGGATTTGGCCAAAATTTGTGAGATGTGATTAGAGTTTAAGGGCCATTAAATTTTGTTCATTGATATGTAAAAAAATATCGCTGCTGTCGACCAATCAAAATATATCATGTTTGGTGGCCATATTTGATCTGTTTTGATGGATTTTGAAACCGAAATTGATTTTATACAGATTTAATGCAGATTTCAAATTTCCACTTAAATATTTGGATAAACAGATTCCTAGGTGGCAGCCAGTCATCTTCAATAGTTTTTCCGCCAAAAACCCCACAGTACAGGAATGGGAAATGTAAAAAGTTTTCTCAAAATGTCAAATCACTGGACTGATTTAAGTCAAATTTGATAAGATGCATCCATCCTTGTTCTTGTTGCAATAGTTCTTTAATACAGTACCACTTAAGTCGGCTACAAACAGCTGTTGCGGTGGCCTTGAGAAATGTCCATTTGCAGACCAAGAGAAGACTATTTTTGAAAATTTATCACTGGAACGACTGGCTCGATAACCGAGGCAGTCATTCCAGTGGTAAATTTTCAAAAATTGTCTTCATGGTCTGCAAATGGACATTTTCCATTTGAAAATAGGAATTTTCTTGAACAAATTCAAGTGTTAAAGAGGTAAGGAGCTCAGTATCACATCAAACTCTTATCTGTTTAATTCTTTTTCAAGCTTATGGTGTCATTTAATAACTTTAAGATACAGTGCATTTGTCCTTGTCTTAGTCAACGACATGATGTTCGTGGATTTTGTACTTTAGCAGCTGACCAGCATGTTGTTAATGTTTTATCTACAGGCCCTCGTACGGCTCGTGAGGTATACAGACACTTTGGCCGTGCACCTGGTGTCCCACACAGCCATACTGCGTATGTATTTATATTTTCTCTCATGCCTCGCATGCAATAGTAGTTTCAAACTATTTCATTTTTAGCTCACCTGGCCCCTCGGGCCAAGTGAGCTTATGCCGTAACGACCATCCGTCCGTCAACTTTTGCTTTAAAACACTACTCATTAACCACTTGGCAGATTTCAACCAAATTTAGTTAGACCGACGCTACGGTCGTAGGCTCCAGAACTTCTATATAGAATTTTAATTCATCAATTTTTTGGGTGAAGATTGATATTTTATCAAAAATGTACTGGAAATTGTCAAATTGCTTCTCCTTACCATTCTGAGCGATTTCAACCAAATGTGGCTGAAAGAACCCTATGGTGGGGAGGCTCCAGAACCTCCATTCAGAATTTTGATTCATCAACTTATTAGGTGAAAATCTTAGATTTTATGAAAAATGTACCGGAAATTGTCAAATTGCTTCGTCTCCTTCCCATTCTGAGCGATTTCAACCAAATTTGGCTGAAAGGATCCTGTGGTGATGGGCTCCAAAACCTCAATTTGGAATTTTGATTCATCAATTTTGGGTGAAAATTTTAGATTTTATGAAATATTTACCAGAATTTGTCAAATTGCTGCTTCTTACCATTCTGAACGATTTTAACCAAATTTGGCTGAAAAGATCATATGGCCATAGGCTTTAGAACTTCCATTTGGAATTCTGATTCATAAATCTTTTGGGTGAAAATCTTAGATTTAATGTAAAATGTACTGTTTCAACCACATTTGGTTGGATGGATTCTATGGTGGTAGGCTCGAGAAATTCTATTCATAATTTTGATTGATCAATTTTTTTTGGTGAAAATCTGAGATTTTGACAAATTTACCGGAAATTGTCAAATTGCTTCTTGTCAAATTAACTGATTTCAAGCAAATTTGGCCAAAATGATCCTATGATCATAGGCTCTAGAACTTGCATTCAGAATTTTGATTCATCAAATTTTTTGGGTGAAAATCGTACATTTTATTATTATTCCCCCCCCCCCGTTCTGGAAGACAGTGGTAGCCATCAGCATGTCCATCCATCTGTCTGTCTGTCTGTCCCCGTCTTGGCAACGCAACTCCTAGATGTCTCAATGGATTAACATAAAATTGTGTCCACATCAGTATCATGTGCAGATGTGCATGTTCTTTTTTCGCGACCGAAAAATTGTTCATTAGAGTTATCCCCCTTTAAATATCTTAAAGGCGATATATAAACTGCATTGCCAATCATTTCTTGTCCACGCAACTACTACAGTTTAGCTCCGATTCTTTTGAAACTTAGTAAGCGTTATCATTGCCATGTGGAGGTGTGCATGTGCTATCAATATACCTGTACGTCCATCCATCTCTGACAATCATTTCTTGTGCTTTTTTCACGTTCAAAAAATTATTCATTGCAGAGTTACCCCCCTTTAAATATCTTAAAGCTGATACATGAACTGCATTGCCAATCATTTCTTGTCAACGCAACTCATATAGTTTAGGTCTTTTTCTTTTGAAACATAGTGTTATCATTACCACGTGGTGTGCATGTGCTATCAATATACCTGTACATCAATCCGTCAGTCCGAAATGTATGTATGTCCCTCTGTCGGTCCATCCATCTCTGACAATCATTTCTCGTCAACGGACTCCTAGATGTCACAATGGATTAACTTAAAATGTTGTCAACAATATCATTATCACGGGGAGCTGGGTATTCATTACAGAGTTATCACCCTTTAAATATCTTAAAGCCGATACATAAACTGCATTACACTTAGTGACAAAGGAATTTAGGTTTTAGGAGTTGCATTTTTCATTGATTAGTTTTTCTAAAATATTGTCCTTTACAATTAACGTTGCATGTATGCCCACTTTTCATGTATGTTTATCTGAAATGTTTGGATCTGGGGTGGGGGGGGGGGGGGGTGGGGTGGAATATGGCGTCCTCTAATGGCACTTGTTACAAATTTACCGGAAATTGTCAAATCGATAAGTTTGTTGCATCTTAGACTAAATATAGCAAATACTATTCAGTTAAATTGTTTTCACTGTAATCTAAAGCTACATCAAGGAAGATAACTCTGGGGAGATAACTTATCACAAAGAAGTCTACAAATCTGAGATCTATTTCTCAGTAATATGGTACTAGAATGGTTGGCCATGTTCTGAAATTACTATCATACACCCCTGCACAGAAACTATTGGAATGTGTTGTACTCGGCGTCAACACATTTGCAATTAACACTTTAACCATAACATTTGTTCAAGAAAAACAAATTTCAGAGAAAATGTCCATTTGCAGACCAAGAAGACTATTTTTGAAAATGTATCACTGGAATGACATGACTTTTCTAAGCCATCAAGCCATTCATAAAGTGGATTTGGAAAGTTCTCTACTTGTATGCAGTTTTAGCTCTGGTTATTTCCATGTTGATTTACATTCAGGTTTTAAAGATCCTTTTTTAGAGCTTTTCCATTGGCTCAGTGAACAATATAATTTCAAATATGAATTTTACCCTCCCATTATATTTAGCATCGTAAGACATTTCTATCAGAGCAAGCGCATATAGTGAGATAAGTGGAAAGAGTACTGCGTCTTATTAATTTCTCTGAGGTACATGTAGACAATCTATGTTTAACCTGTTAGTGAAAACTAAGTATTAGTTAGTGAACAGCTACAATAACTGTTAATTTGTGTTTGTTATTTCAGTCCCCATGTGCGCAGCAAGGGACGTAAGTTTGAGCGTGCCCGTGGTCGCAGAAAGAGCAGAGGATACAAGAATTAGGACCTGCTGCTGCTACTGCTGTAATTGTTATTGTATTCATACAAATAAAGGCTGTGGCGAGTGGAGCAACACGTACATGTTTTATCGTGTCTGTCATTTAAAACACGTTTTGTTTGGGTAGGCAAAGATTAGTGCATGTATGTATTGCTATCAGAGTTTGGTTCCAGAGGCTATCTTGTTACGAGATCGTCATTTAGGATTACATTTTAATGACATTTATCCCTGTTTGCTAGGGTTAGCTTACTGAAAATCAGTTTCTGAAGCGTACCTCTAGAAAGTGTGCATGGATTAGCATCATATCAAAGCTTCTGACAAGACGGATTGCGAGTATATTCTAGCAATCCATATTGGCCAGATTTATCTCCCCTGAAAGATGAAATCTGATTACACTTCAATTACTTTAAAACATCTGATTCAGAGAACTGATCTTTTATTATACATCAAACTGTGCGGACTGGTTTTTAGTGGTGGCCGACTCTTGAATAGATTTCTAGAGCTGGGGTTGTGTAGTTTGTAAAAGTCCTATTACCCACATCTCTTCTGCAATTGCTTTAGTAAAATTGGCCAGGGTTATTTCCCTTTTAGTGTAAGATTCAGTCTTATTTTTGGCCGATACAGCTAACCGTTTGCGGGTGTGTATTGGTCTGGAAAATACGATTCTTGAACGTACATTTACAGACCAAGAGAGGGCTATTTTTTACAATATCCTACTGAAGTTAACTGGCTCGATGACCAAGCAAATGGACATTCATTGAGACCACTGCGGAGACAGCTTTTCTCCAGCTTGGCCAGTAGCTCTGTCTGTTGAATTTCTGCAATCTCCATCTGGTGGAGGGGGAGGGGTGTGTGGGGGGTGTCGGCTTAGGGTGGATCAATTAAAAAACTCATGGAACATCCTCTAGAGGAAAAGCAGAAACATGGAGGCCATATTTGATCTTTTTATTCAATTTGAGGGCAAAATTTTTTACATATAAATTTTATTGGGTATGCTGATTCCAAATTTCCACTTTCGATAAACTGTTTGGCAGCCATTTTGGATCTTTTTGACGCCCATAGTAAAGAAATAGGAAATTTAAAATGTCTTAACGAGAACCATAACCGCTTTCAATTATATTTGACAGGAATCATCCTTAGGGCATAGTAGATCCAAGTTTGTTCAAAGGAAACCTGTCTGTCAATGTGGCCAGGAGCCATCTTGGATTCTGGCCAACTTAAAAATCTTCCCCGGAACCGTGTGCGTGCGTGCGTACGTGCATGGTCAAAACTCATGAAATATTATAGGGCAAGAGCTGAATCAACTTTGTGCAAGGAAACTTGCTTAGCCAAGTTCTTAGGCGGCCATCTTGGATGACCTAGTTTTCGCAAAAACAAATCTAGAACCGCTGAACGTATCAGGCTCAAATTTAGGATGTATGATTAGGCACTGAAGGCCATTAGTTTGGTCAAGTGAAGTTAATACATAAAAAACCGATGAGCCAACAAAAATGTAGCGTGCTTGATAGCCATATTGGATTCTTTTATTTCAAGGATTTTGAAGCTTTTGTTGATTTTCTCGGGAGACCATCTTGGATTTTCACAAATGTCCACAAACTTGGTTAAAAGAGTAATCTTAAATCACCCCAACAATTTAGGCTAAAATGTATAGGTCTGTACATGTAGAATGTGTGGCCTTGGTACTTAAAATGCTAATGTTCCAGGTGAGCCTATTGTGCAAGCAGCTATCTTGGATTTGTCGGAAATTCTTTTAACCGCTACTTAGCCAATGGCCAGATTTCAAGGGCAGCGAGTGAAGGGTGGTAGGCTAACTAGGCTTCACAACTTCTGTAAAAAAAAATTTTGATTTGCACTTCTTTCCGGTGGCATTAAGACTGATTTTAAGAAAATGTCTGGGAAATTAGTTAAGACTAATCGTCATTAATTGTTGGCTAGGTTTCAACCAGACTTGCCATGCGCTTCTGAAACTATATAACAGAAATATAATTGGTAAATTTTGTCAGTGGCCACATTCGCTTGGCTGATTTCAACCAAACTTTGTCTGGAATGACATCTAAGCCCAAACTAAAACTGGTCAACCGAAATAGCGGCATCTCTGAGGAGTTACGTCAGGTAAACAAGGATTGGGCATGTTGATGAGCCTGACAATACCTATGTTAATAGGAAAGAGTGCAAGAAAATATTCTGTAAGAACTGCCATATCCAACCAGCTGTAAAATGCACTGCGGAAAAGGAGACAATCATGAATGCGAGGCAGTTCGATTCTAGACTCATTCCCTAAGTTAGGAACCAGAGCTTGAAGGATGATCATGTTGGTGCTCAAGATTTTTCAAATGAGTGTCAGAAGGGTTCCGTGAGCACTGCAAATCTTGCTTCTGCAATGGAAAGTGACTGATAATGAATACCATCAGATCGTTAACCCTTACCACTCTGTCAGAATTTTAATTTTCGAATTAAATTAAGTTGAACTGGTGTTCATTTTTCAACAAATTGGCTGGAGGATGGTGCTGTCGTAGTCAGCAACATCGTCCATCAAATTTGTTGAAAAATGTCCACAAGTTTCTTTGCCATTGCCACAGTAGAAGATAGAATATTGACATCACAGTGGTAAGGGTTAAAGATGAGGTGTATGTCATTATACTAGTTGAAGATCGAGATTTACCTCCTATCTCCATGGAAGAGCTTGTTAAGCCAGTATTATAGAGGAAAAGCAGCTGATGTGTATAACATGCCGAAGTTAAGAATGTTATCTATGGTGGTGAAGACTTGGTGCTACTTCTAGAGCTTGTAAACCAAGAGTGGTAATATTCCTTATGTCCTGAAACTCGGTCTGCTTTCATCAGTCTAAGAACAAAGGTTCTCAGAGCAATTATAGTTGTATTACGGAAGTCCCAAAAGTCACCAATGTTGTCGAAGCAGTACTGCGAAGTAGGATCAGAGGTAACATTGAGGCTATACAGAATGAATTACGTTTTTTCTGCAGGAACCTCCCCGATGAATATTGTTCTGATTGTCACAGAGTTTTACAGGGGATGCAAAGAAGATTATTTCAGGCCAAACTGGATGATAAGCACTGGTCCCTAGTCGATAGTCACCATCGCTCGGCTTCTTGTATGGTCAAATGGGCTGGCATCAAATCAAGCGCCTTTCCAGTTACACAAGGCGTGCGTCAAGAAGGTATCTTTAGCACTGACATTATATCAAGCCGCTACTGAACTAACAACTTCTGCCGAGCTGGGAACAAGAATTGGCAAGTTTTTTCCAAATACCAGTGCTTGGGCAGATGATGTGTGCTTCATCAGTAGAAGCATCCCTGATGCTCAAATTCTAATCGATCTGGCTAGCAACTTTGTTAATATGGAGAGATATAAATTGCAGCCATCTAAGTGTTTCAGTGCGGATAGCCTCAAATAACACGCCTCGGGTTCCAAACTCATGACTCGCCAATGCCATCTAAAATGTCGCCTTTGCACTGTGTATGGTTAGAAGCATATCTATATGTGAAACGCAGTCAAGAAGGTCAATGAAAACATCAAGGAGACCAGACGTACCTCATATAGCCTATTTCCTCAAGGGTTTGATGGTTACAATGGGCTTCCTCCGCTTACAGGTTTTCAATTATTCCTGATAATACATTGTACCTTTCTTTACATATGTGCTAAAGCTGAAATCCCAAACGCCATGCTGCTTTTGAAATTAGAAAACACACACTTAAAGCTTCTCCTTTCACTTCCAACTCTCAACACCTGACCATGCAGTATACATTCTAACAAGTCTTGCCTGTCGAGGCGCAAAAGGCATTGATCATTTTCAACAATTTTTGTAAGCAGCCGGAGAACAGTAGTGAAAAGCAACTAGCGAGAAGATAGATTACCATCAAGTTGGCCAGTAGTTAAAAGCGTGACATAAACAAGCTATTGTGCTAATATGACCTTGAAGACTCCTCTGTTGGGCTTGATTGGCCCATTAAGAGCAGGTGGAAAGCACTAATCAAGACTTCCGTGGACCTGTATTGGAAGGAGTCAGCAAAAACCTCTACATCTACAAATCCCTGAAATACATCAATCCTGAAGGTAAAGCACATCCGATTGTTCAAGTAGGCTCCAAATCATTCAGAGATGCCTAGCGAATACCAGCTAAACCTAAAGTGCTTACAGGTACATGTATCATCCAGTCTAGCTGATAGCAATTTCATCACAGTCAATCTGACAATAGATGTCGTCTGTGCCAGGTTGCCTCTGAAACAGTAGAACTTCATAGCTAAATGTCCAGCCTTAGATGCTGCCAGACAACCAATCCTTTCAGAACTTGAAAATACTCTCGACCATCAGCAGTTCTTCACTATAAGCAGTTATGGTTGTGCAATCTAGACATGGAAGATATTACTCAGATAATGCTGGTGTGTATAAGGCTTAGTCCAAAACCGTCCAAGCAGACAACCCAGAAACTGGAATTTGATTGCAGACCTGTTGTCCACTCGCTGCACACACCAATATAAAGTTCTGGAACAAAAAAAATCCACAAAAGTCCACCTAGTCTCAAAAGCACTGTCTGGACGTAGTCTATTCCCTTGTACATAAAGCAGTTCCGTACTTATTGAATCTATAAACTAGTAACTAAATTAGGAGGTTCCTTATAGATGTGATATTGCTGTACCGCTATTCCCATCATGTATGGTAAGGGGGTAAACCCTGACCTCAATGGCTATGGTTATAAATCTTGTTGCTAGCTAACTTATTAGTCCCCTACCGTTAAAACCGGGTGGGGGCTATAGGTTTGCACTCTGTCTGTCCGTCCGTCCATCAGTCTGTCCATCTGTCGTAGTTGGTTTTCCGCACTTTTTTCGCAGCCCCTCAAGGTATTCAACTGAGAATTGGTATATTGCTTTGATATGAGAAGTTACAGACCAAGTTCGAGTTTCAGGTGTATGCATAAATCTTTGATGGAGTTATGCCCCCTTTCGACTTAAGAAATACGAAAAATATCAGCTTTTCGCACTCCATCAAGATATATAAACCAAAATCAGTGCATAACTTTACGATAAGGAGTTACAGAGCAAGTTCAAGTTTCAGACATTTTCTTCAATTTTTCAATGAGATACCCCCTTTCAACATGAAATACGAAAAATATTAGTTTTCCACACTTTCGCATTCTTTCAAGATATTATACTAAGAATTGTTACATTGCTTTGTTATGAGAAGTTACAGATCAAGTTCGAGTTTCAGGCGTTTGCGTCAATTTTTAATGGAGTTATTCCCCCTTTGGACTTAAGAAATACGAAAAATATCAGCTTTCCACACTTTTTCGCAACCCTTTAAGATATTTAAGAGAACATCGATACATCACTTTAGTATAAAGAGTTACAGAGCAAGTTAGTTTCAAATATTTTCGTCAATTTTTCATGGAGTTATGCCCCCTTTCCACTTATGAAATACGAAAAATATTAGTTTTACGCACCTTTTTCGCAGTCTCAAGATTTTGTACTGAGAATTGCTACATTGCTTTGGTATGAGACGTTACAGACCAAGTTCGAGTTTCATGTGTATGCGTAAATTTTTGATGGAGTAATGCCCCCTTTTGACTTAGGAAATAAAAAAAATACCAGCTTTCTGCACTTTTTCGCGCTCGTATATTGGTTTAGTCTAAGGGGTTACAGAGCAAGTTTGAGTTTCAGACATTTTCGTCAATTTTCATGCAGTTATGCCCGCTTTCGACCAAAAATATCAGCTTTCCGCACTTTTTTCGCAATCCTTCCTGATATTTAAGGGAAAATTGGTACATCGCTTTAGTATAAGGCGTTACAGAGTAAGTTCAAGTTCAGACATTTTCGTTAGTTTTTCATTGAGTTATGGCCCCTTTCGACTTATGAAATACGAAAAATATTAGCTTTCCACCCTTTTGCTCGTAGTCTTTCAAGATATTCAACTGAGAATTGGTACATTACTTTATTATGAGAAATTACAGCCCACATTCCAGTTTCGGGCGTTTGCGTCATATTTTTGATGAAGGTATGTCACCTTTCGTCTTATGAAATTCCTTCTCCTTCACCATATATAACTGAAACTTGGTGTATTGCTATGTTATGAGAAGTTACAGATCAAGTTCGAGTTTCAGCTGCTTCTGACAATTTTTAATGGAGTTTTTGACTGTCAATCTCTAAAGATTTATATCACCAGTTAGGGGACATGTATTGCAAAGCAATACTTACAGAATGCTTGTTAATTCTACGGTTAGTTGGTGTCAATGGGTAATGTAATATCGTCGTGCTAACATTGTCTGGTATGCCTTGCAATGGACAGCTATGTACATGGGTTGTTATGCCTGTTTATCTTCTTTTCTGAAAGTAAACTTGTACAGTTAGACATATATACTAGCTTTATAGGTGTCTGCCTCTACGATCAAAAATGCTTCCATTTATGATATTGAACCTCCATTTTTAGCCATGCCCCACCCATCCCTAGCTAAGCTCTACCCACACCTCGCTCGTGTTGGAATCGATCGATCTCTGAACTCTGACTCAATTTCCAGAAAGCTATGCATGTAGGCTATTGAATGTTTTGGAACTAATTTGACTGGACATTATGGCAGCAACAGCGTTCCGGTCAAATTAGTTTCAAAATATTCAACAGCACATTTATTATATAATAGAGACATATCATTCGTACAACGTGTCGGACTATTAAGAATTAAAGACGGGCCAAATAGAATCATTTTTGACGTCATGATTATGAGGTCGTCCTATAGCCACGGAGCTGATTAAGATGTCATATGACGTCAAAGGATAGATGGATATTCTGGAAATATGAATTAACATGTACAGCTAACGGTAGTCACTATTATTTATAAGCTCTATGCTGTTTATGATCAACTAAGAACTAACCTAAGGTGCAATTAAGTTAAATATCTTATACAGTTAGATACGCCATATATCATATAATTAGTTAGATATTGCAATTAACTCGATCATGCCGGCATTGACGGATGGGCTGTGTTTAGGACGTGTATGTGTTTAGGAATTAGTATCGATTAGCATCCAATCACCCTTGGGTGTGGTTCTCCTATGAAGGTTAAGATTCAACAAGAACAAGGTAGACTTCCAAACTTGTATACACGGAGAATCTACTTGAATTGACGGCAGAGGTGTGTAATTGTAAACTTTTTGGTGAGGTAGTAGATATGACGACTTAAGCACCCTATTATGTCGACATTTGGCCTATTATGTGGATATCAGTAAGTCTAACAGCGGCAGAAATAAGCCACCATAGTAACGATCAAATCGGGAGCATGGGAGTGACGGCAGAAATATGGCACCATAGTAACGGTCAAATCGGGAGCATAAGAGTGACGGCAGAAATATGGCACCATAGTAACGGTCAAATCGGGAGCATAAGAGAGACGGCAGAAATATGGCACCATAGTAATGGTCAAATCGGGAGCATAAGAGTGATGGCAGAAATATGGCACCATAGTAACGGTCAAATCGGGAGCATGGGAGTGACGGCAGAAATATTCCGCCATAGTAACGGTCAAATTGGGAGCATAAGAGTGACGGCAGAAATATGGCGCCATAGTAACGGTCAAATCGGGAGCATAAGAGTGACGGCAGAAATATGGCGCCATAGTAATGGTCAAATCTGGAGCATAGAAGTGACGGCAGAAATATGGCGCCATAGTAATGGTCAAATTGGGAGCATAGGGGTGACGGCAGAAATATGGCGCCATAGTAACGGTCAAATCGGGAGCATAAGTGTGACGGTAGAAATATGGCGCCATAGTAACGGTCAAAACGGGAGCATAAGAGTGACGGCAGAAATATGGCGCCATAGTAACGGTCAAATTGGGGAGCATAGGAGTGACGGCAGAAATATGGCGTCATAGTAACGGTCAAATCGGGAGCATAAGAGTGACGGCAGAAATATGACACCATAGTAACGGTCAAATCTGGAGCATAAGAGTGACGGCAGAAATATGGCGCCATAGTAATGGTCAAATCTGGAGCATAGGAGTGACGGCAGAAATATGGCGCCATAGTAATGGTCAAATTGGGAGTATAGGAGTGATGGCAGAAATATGGCGTCATAGTAACGGTCAAATCGGGAGCATAAGAGTGACGGCAGAAATATGGCGCCATAGTAACCGTCAAATGGGGAGCAAAGGAGTGACGGCAGAAATATGGCGCCATAGTAACGGTCAAATCGGGAGCATAGGAGCGACGGCAGAATATTTGACGTTAACCCTGTCACAGTCAAGCCGACTTTGTCAATGGACCCTTCCAGTTTTAGCCATGCCCCGCCCATCCCTAGTTAATCTCCGCCCACACCTCGCCGGTGTTGGGGTCCGATCGATCCCTGAACTTCTTTACTATCAATTTCCAGACAACTCTGCAGAATATTTTGAAACTAATTCGACTCGCGTTAAAGACGGACTCTTTCGAATCATTAATGACGTCATGATTATGACGTCCTCATACACGTCACATAGTTGATTATGACGTATGATTGAGTGAGGAAATGGATTCATGAATTCTGATCATTAAAGGGTAAGCTACCTAGTAGCTATGTTAACCCTGTCACAGATGAATTCCCCACATCTCATTTTAAACCATTCCTTACAGGAAAACTTGAATATATTTGAAATTAGTTTGAATCCAGTCAAATTAAATTCATAATATTCAAAATAAGTTTTATATCGTAAAGAATAAACTTTATCTGCGATTTGTCGGGGAAAGGGTTAATGTGCTACGAATGTATCAGGCGGGTTGGCATAAAGCACGTCAATGATACATGTTTAGTGACTTACAAAATTCACACCTGAACATTTTACTTCCGTTGAAGCGACATATCTTTGGGTGAAAAGTACAGAGGACCTATATAATGGCGAGACAATAAGGTGTAACGTAACACGTAACAGTGATGTGAAGACGTCACAGTGGCGCAGATTCTGCTGTCTATGAAGGTGATTATTCAATCATTCACTGTCATTCACAAACTGAGATTTCTGCTCTAGCCGGATCGGGGATCTCAATAACCGACATCACGATTACGATAATGGCGCTAGCTGTCTCCATCACTAAAAGCCAATGCAAAGGATTATGCTTTTGCTTCCGACATTCCACATGCTATTTTATATTCATTCTGCCATAGGCAGCAATAACTCCCAGTCAAATTAGTTTCAAAAATTTCAACAGCTTACCTATAATGTTACGTTGAATTTTAGATTCCAGGAATATTGCGGCTTCACGTGTTATAATCGACTAAGACGTGTGTACACACTGGGTGACATAGCTAGAAATGGGCGTGGCATAGCTAGAAATGGGCGTGACGTGGCTAGAAATGGGAAGGAATAGCTAGAAAATGGTGTAACATAGCCAGACGTAGGAATAGCGTAGCTAGAAATGTGCTGGGCAGAGCTAGAAATGGGAGGACATAGCTAGAAATGGGCGTGGCATAGCTAGAAAATAGTGTAATGTGGCTAGAAATGGGCGTGACGTGGCTAGAAATGGGAAGGCATAGCTAGAAAATTGTGTAACATAGCCAGAAGTAGGAATAGCGTAGCTAGAAACGTGCTGGGCAGAGCTAGAAATGGGAGGACATAGTTAGGAATGGGCGTGGCATAGTTAGAAAATGGTGTAATGCGGGTAGAAATGGGCATAGCGTAGCTAGGAATGTGCTGGGCATAGCAAAAAATAGTTGGGCATAGCTAGAAATTGGTGGGGAATAGCACACATTGATGTGTATTGGATTAATTTGTAATGGTAGGCCATACAAGCGTAAGATCTCCGTGAGACACGTGTTGTAGGCTACTACTGTGCGCCTAGGCTACATTACGCCTCGTAGTGCGATCAGATACAAAGGTGTTTAACACCAGCAGCAGTATGAGGAAGAGGGGGAGAGTTGATCTTTGACATTCAATCATCTCTCGCTTCCTGTCATCAAGACACAGGATAATCAAGATCAGTCTGCTTGGAATTGCTTGAATGCTTTTCAAATTGTAATTTCTAGCCATGTCTACACGAGCGTGAGTACATATATCAGAGGGTAGTAACGAGATAAAACAACAAGACTGCTACTTCAGATCATTGGTTGTCATGACAACCTCTATTAACCATCAGTAAAACATTTTTAGTGAATGTAATTTGAACAGATTGCAACTAAAGCACTTAGCTAATGACGACAAGCATTACTGTTAAGATACAATGGACGAAGCCATTTCTAGCTATGCACGCCCATTCCTAGCTAAGCACCGCCCACGTCTTGGTAGCGTTTGGATTGATCGAACCCTTGAACTCCTTGCATTCCAATTTCCAGAAAACTATACAGGTAAGCTGTTGAATATTGTGAAATTATAGGTGTCTGGTCGCTGTTGCTGCCATAGTCAAATTAGTTTGAAAATATTCAACAGAATGGTTATTATGTAGTAAAGACAATTGGTACACATAACGGATTTCCAAAAGTTCATGATGGACTTAGCTACGTCATTCGTTACACATTTTATTACATTCATTACACGGCCTATATGTGAGGTAATTGATTATCATGCCATACACTTGAGTGACAGATCCATGAGGGACAGATCCAATGCTGTGAAATGAAACTATATCTTGGCTTCAGTGCTACTAGTTGATATCAATACTAGCCATCTTCGAAAAGAAAAATCTACGGGTGGGGCGCCCTACTGAAACCCAATAGGGAAGTGAATCGACAATCTGGCGCAATAATGATGTCACGAGTTGCGCATATCACATCCCTCTAAAGGGTTTATAGAGATCCGTTCTATAATAACGGAAGAATATCGATTTTAGAATTTAATGGTTGGACGCCCTGCTAAAATCCAGCAGGACATGGATTCGAAAAACCGAGCCCATAACGATGTCAAGAGTTCCCTCAAGTTTTATCGAGATCCGCTCATTAATAACAGAGGAGTAGCAATTTTAACTTAATGGTGGGGGCACCCTACTAAAACCTAGCAGGGCAGTGAATCGAAAATCCGACCCCTTTCTAATGTCAAGGGTTACCCATAGAATATCCCTCTCAAGTTTCAAGTTTGTTTTATTACTCCCAGGTCACAATGTGACATATGGGATACATTTACATACAGTTGTATTGAATAGGAATCAGTACATATTAAATAGTAAATATAGATATTAACAAGTTTGATCGAGATCCGCTCATTGATAACGGAGGAGTAGCAATTTTAACTTAATGGTGGGGCGGTGTGTGGCGCCCTTATATGGTGATGGGCGGTGTGTGGCGCCCTTATATGCTGATGGGGCGGTGTGTGGTGCCCTTATATGCTGATGGGATGGTGTGTGGTGCCCTTATAGGGTGATGGGGGCGGTGTGTGGCGCCCTTATATGGTGATGGGGCGGTGTGTGGCGCCCTTATAGGGTGATGGGGCGGTGTGTGGTGCCATTATATGCCGATGGGATGGTGTGTGGTGCCCTTATAGGGTGATGGGGGTGGTGTGTGGTGCCTTTATAGGATGATGGGGCGGTGTGTGGCGCCCTTATAGGGTGATGGGGCGGTGTGTGGTGCCCTTATAGGGTGATGCGTCGGTGTGTGGTTCCCTTATAGGGTGATGGGACGGTGTGTGGTGCCCTTATATGGTGATGGGGTGGTGTGTGGCGCCCTTATAGGGTGATGGGGCGGTGTGTGGTGCCCTTATAGGGTGATGGGGCGGTGTGTGGCGCCCTTATAGGGTGATGCGTCGGTGTGTGGTTCCCTTATAGGGTGATGGGACGGTGTGTGGTGCCCTTATATGGTGATGCGTCGGTGTGTGGTTCCCTTATAGGGTGATGGGACGGTGTGTGGTGCCCTTATAGGGTGATGGGGCGGTGTGTGGCGCCCTTATAGGGTAATAGGGCGGTGTGTGGCGCCCTTATACAGCGCTGGGGCGGTGTGTGATGCCCTTATATGGTGATGGGGTGGTCTGTGCTAACCGTATATGGTGATGGGGTGGTGTGTGGTGCCCTTATAGGGTGATGGGGCGGTGTGTGGCGCCCTTATATGGTGATGGGGCGGTCTGTGGTACCGTTATAGGGTGACGGGACAGTGTGTGGTGCCCTTATAGGGTGATGGGGCGGTGTGTGGCGCCCTTATAGGGTGATGCGTCGGTGTGTGGTTCCCTTATAGGGTGATGGGACGGTGTGTGGTGCCCTTATATGGTGATGCGTCGGTGTGTGGTTCCCTTATAGGGTGATGGGACGGTGTGTGGTGCCCTTATAGGGTGATGGGGCGGTGTGTGGTGCCCTTATAGGGTAATAGGGCGGTGTGTGGCGCCCTTATACAGCGCTGGGGCGGTGTGTGATGCCCTTATATGGTGATGGGGCGGTCTGTGGTAACCGTATATGGTGATGGGGTGGTGTGTGGTGCCCTTATAGGGTGATGGGGCGGTGTGTGGCGCCCTTATATGGTGATGGGGCGGTCTGTGGTACCCTTATAGGGTGACGGGACGGTGTGTGGTGCCCTTATAGGGTGATGGGGCGGTGTGTGGCGCCCTTATAGGGTGATGGGGTGGTGTGTGGTGCCCTTATAGGGTGATGGGGCTGTGTGTGACGCCCTTATAGGTTGATGGGGCGGTGTGTGGTGCCCTTATAGGGTGATGGGGCGGTGTGTGGCGCCCTTATAGGGTGATGGGACGGTGTGTGGCGCCCTAATAGGGTGATGGGGCGATGTGTGGCGCCCTTATAGGGTGATGGGGCGGTGTGTGGCGCCCTTATAGGGTGATGGGGCGGTGTGTGGCGCCCTTATAGGGTGATGGGGCGGTGTGTGGCGCCCTTATAGGGTGATGGGGCGGTGTGTGGTTCCCTTATAGGGTGATGGGACGGTGTGTGGTGCCCTTATATGGTGATGGGGTGGTGTGTGGCGCCCTTATAGGGTGATGGGGCGGTGTGTGGTGCCCTTATAGGGTGATGGGGCGGTGTGTGGCGCCCTTATAGGGTGATGCGTCGTGTGTGGTTCCCTTATAGGGTGATGGGACGGTGTGTGGTGCCCTTATATGGTGATGCGTCGGTGTGTGGTTCCCTTATAGGGTGATGGGACGGTGTGTGGTTCCCTTATAGGGTGATGGGGCGGTGTGTGGCACCCTTATAGGGTAATAGGGCGGTGTGTGGCGCCCTTATACAGCGCTGGCGCGGTGTGTGATGCCCTTATATGGTGATGGGGCGGTCTGTGGTAACCGTATATGGTGATGGGGTGGTGTGTGGTGCCCTTATAGGGTGATGGGGCGGTGTGTGGCGCCCTTATATGGTGATGGGGCGGTCTGTGGTACCCTTATAGGGTGACGGGACGGTGTGTGGTGCCCTTATAGGGTGATGGGGCGGTGTGTGGCGCCCTTATAGGGTGATGCGTCGGTGTGTGGTTCCCTTATAGGGTGATGGGACGGTGTGTGGTGCCCTTATATGGTGATGGGGCGGTGTGTGGTTCCCTTATAGGGTGATGGGACGGTGTGTGGCGCCCTTATGGGGGGTGGGGCGGTGTGTGGCGCCCTTATAGGGTGATGGGGCGGTGTGTGGCGCCCTTATATGGTGATGGGGCGGTGTGTGGCGCCCTTATAGGGTGATGGGTCGGTGTGTGGCGCCCTTATAGGGTGATGGGGCGGTGTGTGGCGCCTAATAGGGTGATGGGGCGGTGTGTGGCTCCCTTATAGGGTGATGGATGAAAAAGCGGCCCCTGTAATGATGTCGATGGTTAAGCCTACATATACACCCCCCCCCCCCCCCTCCCACACTCAAGTTGTAGCAAGTTGTATGCATCATTACCGGAAAAGAAGTGATTTTAATATGCAAGGGTGGGACGCCCTACTAAAACCCAGCAGGGCAGTGAATCGAAATTGGTCTCCGTAATTATGTCGGGACATTCGGCGAGATTGGATGAAAACTGAATAAGGAGCAGCGAAAATAAATAAAAGTGCACATCCTCACTAACAACAAGAACAACTCGAATTCACTCGACGAAGATGGAGACTCACGCCTCTGTGCTATGTCTTGACAATGTACTGACTGACCTCTCTGACCTACATAGTTGATCCTTTGATCGCAAGCTCAAAGCAATGATAAACTATCACAATATGACTGCGTGTGCTAAATCTAGTGATGCTATGCCAACAATGTGTATTGCAGTATGCACTTTGTGACCGGCCTGTAACCTAGATGTTTAATGCTTTGTCCTGAAACTCAGAACTTATAGCCACCGATAATATGAATGAATGTGCCAAATTAGGTGATTCTACATAGTTGCGTTCCCAATTTATGGCTAAAAACACGTGTTTCGGGATGCGATTAGTGACTCGTGACCTAGATATTTGAACTTTTGATCTGAAATTTTACTTCAAGCCAACCGCAATATGAATGTATGTTACCGATTTGATGATTCTACCTTTTTGCATTGCGGAGTTATTGACAAAAATGTGTATTCCGGTATGGGCTAAGTGACCCCGTGACCGCCATTGTTTACCTTTTGACTCCAACCTAAGTGTTGCTAGCCACTCATAATATGAATACATGTGCCAAATTTGGTGAGTCTACCTCATATGATTCCCGTGATAGGCCTTGTATAGACAGACAGACAGACAGACAGACGGCACCAACCGTAATATTCACACAGGCGCATGAGTAACAACAACAAGAACATGAATAATCTGTAGAGATCCGTTTCGGATCTAAGAATCTCACTTGGAAAGAGCACCAGAAACAGTAGCTGGTCAGAAAACACCTATAATAGCAAACACGATCCTAGCTCGCGATCATTGAATTCCGGAGGTTTCACAAACCTGACAACCCCTCCCCCCCCCCCGTGGTGCCCCCCCCCCCCCATATGGTTCATAATGTTTCACTCACTGACAACCCCACCCCAGCCCCACCACCACACCATATATCTCGTGCTTTCACTAACAAACTGCTGCCCCGTATGGCACCGATTTATTGAACCAGTTCTGAAGTGAGTTAATGGATGCCGGTCCCGCTGTGATGATATTACGTATACCAATATTAACTCAATGCATAACTGGTAATCCAATATTCGACCGGATAATGGCGGACATTAGCTAAAGCAGAAGACACTGACATAGAATCCGTGGTCAGTGTTTAGGGAAGTTGTGCTGAACAATGTTTTGATGTCCCCAGGCGTCATTGAAAAATAAAATTGGTTGCGGTACCGGTATCCCGCCTAACGATTTCGGGAAAGCCCACAGGTGACGTTTTCCAAGATGGTAATAACCGTTTTCTGGCTGTAGACGAGGTACGTATCAAACAAAACATGGCATGTTTCATATCGAATTGAATCTTATTAAAATGCATTGTGTGGAAAGTCCCCTAAAATAGTTTTATCTCTAATTGGATAATGCCATGTGGAGCTTAGGTTGTGCCAAAACACACCAATTGTTAAACTATGATTAGAGCCTATCGCTATTATATTCCGGCACAGTTTACTACGCTGCATATCAAAAATAAAAGTTATGGAAATGAATATAGGGTAAAAATCATTTACTTTGGATTTCCTGCTTTCGGTGACCTGTTAGTCATTGTTAAATCTTCAAGAAAATGTGCATAATTTGTAGTTCCACCCCACCCCCAAAAAGAAAAAAAATACTGATCACTTAACCTATGGCAGGGTTTCTATTATTTATTATTATTTTATATAACAATATCACAATAAAGACAACTACTCTAGATGGCTATACATCATAGAATGTTTGACCTACTCACTCCTCAACACTAAAACAGATCAATTCCACGATTCTCAAGTTTAGGGCTCCCATGCAGGAAGGCTGTTGAATAATTTGTTTGGAAGATGTTTCCTTATTAGGCAGTAATGGCTTCCAGTCAGATTAATTTCAAATATTCAAAGGAATATATATATATTGTATCATAACGAATTTTTGTTTCTGTAGGACTGATTACCGAAACTGCTAACTAAATACAAGTTGAACTGTTAAAGGTGCATATTCACACGAGAATGATGGAAAATACAATTGTTAAAATTGTATACTTTTCTAAGCTTAAATTATGTGCCTATGTATAATGAAACGAAATAAATCTTAACATATGATGATTCCATTCCAGATAAATTAATATAATTTTTTAAGTTGCGAAATTGAAATAGAGGCCCGCTGTGACTTTGTCATTACTATAAACAAATATGCACGTGGAGATGACGCGGCTGCGCTGTCATAGCGCGCTGGTATCCTCTATTCGTTAACCACGCACGTATAATTACGTACCTGTCAGATTCATCAGTTAGGCTAAATCATGACTGACACACTCGCAATTATACAGTGATATACATTAGCTTGATTGCGTGCTGGCTCTCATTGTGACGTGCCGACATCAACATCATTCGCCAGCAGATGGACCTCTCGTGGAACTAAAGCGACGTGCATCAACGGCATTGTCAGCTCTACAATTTACGTCGATCAGTTTCTGTTGCGCAAATTCTAACATTGACAGGCTGGCCACGAGTCGGTGGCATTAATTTCTTAATATCGAGGTCTGTGTTTGGCAGATCGGTAAAATAAGTCGAATAACGCATTTCCCAAACAATCACTTACATCATATCCGGAATGGTTGACGCTCAGACGTTAATTGCTGGACATTGCGTGATTTATTTTAAATAGTGCACATTATTGTTCCGTGGCTCGGCCCGTCTGTTCACAATCATTTCTTTGCATTTTTCGATAGTTCTTAGTGTTTAGATGAAATCTTTATTTGTTTGAATGGCCACCAGCTTGGATTCCACCAGAATCTAGATTTTGTCATAACTTCCGTTTACGTACAGGCAGAATGCTGATGTTGGCATCTGTAAGTATGCTATCGGTGGCGCGGAATCCGATTCTGAAATTATGTTGCCATTTGGCGGCCATCTTGATTTTACCATTTCGTGGAAATCTTAGATGTCATGAATACAAGATGGCCAAAATCACCATAAAACGTAAATAATCGACCTTAATTGTCCATGGTTTAGTATTGTAGCGAAACTGTGGGCAAAATGCTCTGCTGGTCATGGTGTGATGCTAATTTGGTGTAAGTGTCACGCATTCTAGGTCCCGGCTTGTCGATCTTTGTGTTGCCACCCGGAGTTCTCTTTGACGAAGTTAAAGCTGAAGGCCGAAAAGTGAACCCGGTTGGTTGTGCTGTCGAAATGCAGACCGGTTTGGCGCTCTCATCAGGAAAGATGGCGAGTTCTCAGGCTGTTGTGTGTGTGTGTGTGTGTGCGTGCGTGCGTGCGTGCGTGCGTGCGTGCGTGCGTGCGTGCGTGCGTGCGTGCGTACGTGCGTGAGTGCGTGCGTGCGTGCGTGCGTGCGTGCGTGCGCACTACAACTTGCCCCGTCTCCTCCCCCTTCCCCATCAGCTATTTTTCCCTTCTTGGGCAATCTGTCTCAAGAGATCGCCCATCACACCAACCAGTTGTTCTATCTCACGGACGACATTGTCCCTGCCCCCAGTGCTACAGGAGTTCCCATCTTGCTGTATTCCATGCACCGCTCAAGCGCTTGACGCGCTTGAACGATCCAATGACTGCAAGCGGGTGAAAAGTCCATACTGTGGGTCAGATGACACTCAAAGTACACCTTACAAAACAGAGTCTTGAAAAAGTGTGAAGTGCGGGTTAGTAGTGCAGGCCGTGCAAGTGCAGAGGTTGTTAGAATGCAAAAGGACGGGTTTGCACCAAATTCCTAATGGGTTTACTAAAGACGCGTGCCTAGTCTGCTAAGTCGAAAAGAAGAACAGAAGTTCTTTTACGAGAGTGTTTTGCTACAAGGCTAAGCAAAGGTAGATTACAGCAAGTTGGTTGAACACTGGGGTTGTGCAAACTTCTTCCTCAGTTAGCAAACAACTTGTCACGCTCTAAGATCTTTATCGGCTAAATAACTAAATCACTAGCTTATAATTTCTTACTCCAATGCTTAGCCAGGGGTTAAATTTATCCAACTAACGTGTAGTGTAAAGTGCGCAGTTGTATCGAGGACAACTTAATTATAAGTTAATTGAAAATTGATCGGATGACTTTCATCAAACTTGGTATAAATTGAAAATAAATGTCAGCTAAGCAACCTATGCAATGGCCACCTCAGAGACTAAGTTTGAATCATAAATGATCTAGCAACAGTTAACTATGCTCAGATCTCCTTGATATTTGGTAGTTAGGAACTGAAAGAGCCTAGCTCACCTTTCTATTGAAAGCAGAGTGACCTCTCTAACTACCGGGTGGCTACAACTATCAATAACTGCTGAATATTATAAAAGTCAATGCCAGCTAAGCAGCAACAACTTTTATCCAAATCATTTTCAAATACACATCAACTCAGAACCATAGAATCAGTTCCAATTAAATCATCCTATTTCTATCATCATCATATTAATCTTATCTGCTGGTTATGTAACGCTATAAACAGCATCCTATTCATTTAGCATTAGTGCACTTCTATTACATACAAAGAGCTGACATGGCTGTCTCGACTTTACACCGTCCTAATGATTGACACATTTATAAATAGCAGGTGGTCAAAGCCACGGTACACTTAGTCATCATAACTTTCCCGATTTGAATTGTATGTTATAATTAACATTGATGCAACGCTACAGCATCCATCTTTAGCTCACCTGGACTTTAGCTCGCCTGGTATTTTCAAAACAGAATTTCTTTTTGGGTCTTACGTGAATTATAAGATATCCTGTGGGGTCATGACTTCCCACAAGACAATCCCATATTTACAAGGTGAACTTATTTGATGACTTTGACCTATGACTTTTGTCCTACAAACGTGTCCGAGTTTCTCCTAGACTGAATTTAGCTAAATTGAACGGTTCGAAATCACGGGTGACGGAGATCAAGTTTTAACTAAATCGATCAAGTAAAAGTACAGTTTAGACTACCCTGTGTTAAGGATGGTTCGTCCTTTCCCCATAACGCTACGCTTGGTTTACGTGAAACCGGATTAGTTAATTTAGATTCAGGATGCGGTTTTGCCAAAAAGGTTAAATCTAGAACGACTTAATTAATAATTTAGATCCAGCAATTTCATTATTTGAAGCCCAAAACTGGAACGAAAGCCGGGGTACCTATCCTAGCCTAACCAGAGGGGAGGCCGGACATACTAGATAATCAGAAAGCTTATGACGTCACAATGCTCGAACTGTTGCTAAGGCAGGTAGGCACCTTAGCATCAGCATGACACTTACAAATAGTAATGGCACGATAAAATGCTACTGAAAAATAGCTCCTACGTGTAGTGTAAAAAATAGCCAACAATTCACCTTCTGCGTGCCCTAATGTTAACGAGTGTGCCTACGTGGTGCGATTCTAAACTGATTACAATAGCAATGATTCTGTAAAAACTTTGTACCTGCTCCTAAAAATCGAGAGCGGTATCTACTGAATAATAAGAAAATCAGTGCTGAACAATGATTCTATAAAAAAACCACCTTTTGTGACGCGCACAAAATCAAGAGCGGAATCTACTGAATAATAAGAAAATAGGTATTTCCTATCTGTAAATTGACTAATGTCGGCAGCTCGCTTCAACAGGAAACCGGATCTAATGGTCAACAAAAACTTCTCAGTGCTGACTATCTGCTGGCTTAAACGCCAAACTTGATAACTTGCTTCACCACAGGAAACCAGGATTTACTGAACAAAATAACATCTGAGTGCTGGCTATCTGTAAATTCTGCTATCTGGAAACTTGCTTCTACTGGGTCAGCAAAACGTTCTCAAAATTCTCTTCAGAGACAGTAAAAAATATGACAATCTAGCTGACAATATTACGAGGCGACTCTGTACCAGTTACTTGAAATCGAATCATGAAGGGCCCTATAAAAATGTACTGTGGTTCCACTCTCCCTGCGTCTTCGTAAAGCGAGGGGGTGGGGGGGGGGGGGGGGATCAGTACAGATATTTACCTGCTGTTAAGCAGCGAAAAGATACCCCCTAGTTCTTGGCGTCTTGTGTCCAGGATTCGTGTCCTCAAGCTAACACATTTAACTCACAATGAAATAACTGCATAATTGCCACAAATCAAGAAAAGTGCGCGCGGTACAATCGACTATGGATTAACGAGTTAGGCCGGTCGAAACTAACACAAGTGCCAATACCCGGCAAAAATGCCTTTCACGTCAAACGTGAACAGTAAAACTTAATAAGGCGAGATCACACAAATTATAACTGGCTTCACATTAATCCAAGTCGCTACACTAAGCTAAACACTGTCGAAGAATTAATTTCTGTCGACTAGAACTTCAAGAAACTTAGGCCTACAGCTATCAAAATTTTAGAAGTTAGCAAGAGACCATGTAAGCAGGACACAAATATTTTTTTATCTTTCTACGTTTGAGTACAGACGCCAAGAAAAAGAAAATCTGAGACGATTGTAGTTTTATGAAAATGTATCAAAAAGAAAAGCATGCGCAATGTACATGCTACCAGAATAACCCGGTCTGCCTGAGCATAACTCCAATTTGACATGCTCCCACATTACCTCTGAATGCTGCCTAACACCCGGGGCAAGAAAGCATCGGTCAAAGAATGTGCGAGAAATCCCTCAAATAACGACATGAAAATCATTGCAAAGAGCATTTGCAACAACTCAGCAACATATTTGAAGAAAATCAGACACATCCCGACCAGACGCTCTAAACAGGTTATCAAAAAGCGGCGGGTTAAAATGTCGGGCTAACTGCTAATTATTATGCCAATCTGGAACTTAACAAAAGCTGTACCGGTGAAAATACGTGTTCGTCTCCTATGACTAGTGTGGTGACTACTCATCCAACGAACGCATTCCCATACTAAATGTGGTCAGCTACCTGTGTTCGGCTGTCCAGTACTTACAACATACCTTGATCAAGCTGCACTGTCGAACTCCATCATGTTAATTTCTTGAAATGCGACATGTAGACGCTGAATAAGAATAATGCCCCTCCTACATTTAAGGAGAACCGAAATCGAGTTCCGTGAATTGGTTTAAAACTCGCAAATACGATTGAATTGAAAGGTGACACAACTGACAAAACTCGATCCGACTGATATGTTTGTTTCAGTGTGAATTGATAAAATAGTGCGTGCATGCTAATAGATATTTTAGCGATTTTGATTGATAGCGGTGTGTATGTAAATAAAAATAATGCCTGCATTTATTAAAACTATTCATGTCATTGACCATTTATTATGATCCACATTGATTATCCTATACATGCATGCATTTGCACATGAGCTCAGTTCATATTAGTGTGCATAGATCAAGACGGAAATAGCTAACTACACCCCACACAAAGATGACAAGAGTATGCGCATGCGTGTAGCTTATGATTTATCCTGCTAAAGCTACAATTATTGGGACAAACTACACAGCTTTGGTGCCACTGTTGATCTCCCAGTCTTCTGCACCCATTGCAGCTGATGGTACCCCATCATGGAAGAGCATGCTGCCTTAATGCCATATCACGTGCCCATGAACGCGGTCACTGGCTTGGTAAACTTGACAATATCTGCTGTTATTTGGGCGAGCTGGTCCAGTGTGTAGCCATAGCCTTTCTGAGCCACAGCGATTGTTGTTGTCTTGCTAATTCCATAGGTTGCTGAAACTGAATAACAACCAGTCAGAGCATGGAGTGCCAGGATTTCAGGTATAATCATACATTTTCTGCGAGTGGGTTCCTTCACGTCAATGCAAGAGTGACCTTGGATAACTGATTGCATGGTTTGGGCCTTCCGATCAAGTAGAATGAGAGTTGTAATACATACACGTCGGTGCCATCACACACCACACATACTCGTGAATTCTGGATCTTCTTTTGCAAGGAGTATGGCTGATGGATAATGGTTATGTCCGCTTCTTGATGTGTCGAAGCAAGATCCAGACGAGGTGTTTTGTGTCCCTTAGATACCTTGGTGGGTACTGCATTGTCTCCAGTAACCACCAACTTATGGTCCTACATCACATTGTGTAGCAATATTTTGTCAGGTAGAATCTGCCCACAAATGAATGAGTTCAGCTGTGCCTTGTTGGGGGCGTTCTAGAGTACACCATTCCGAACAGGCAGTGGGGTTTTAAGCTCAAGCTGGTGGACATGGGTAGCGGTTGCTCGAGCGCACCCGGTACTACTCTTGGTAGAGTAGTCGCGATATTGTTTGAAACACAGGTGGACATGATATTCAGGCAAACGCATGGAGAGTCACACTCTGCCACCAACGTCTTTGTGGTACAGCTCTGCGTGGTGAGTTCATCGAGAAGATTCTCCAAATCGTCCATACTGGTCAGGCGTTGATTCTCCCCAAACCTTGGTCCTAGGAGCTCTTCTGTAAGCAGCCACAGTGTCTGAACATTCTGAGGATTCTTCCCTTGCAACATCTTCTGAAAGCAGCCGAAGGAGGATGACAGGATCTCATTCAGGCTGCTTGTCTACCATGAGTTCCTATGCACTACAGAAAATCCATAAGGAAATGCATCCCGCCGAGAATCACAACCATGGATGCCAGCATTTCTTGTTGATGGAAGGTGTTTTCCACAACGATCTTGTAGATCTACTTATCGTGTTTCTGGTGATATCGAATTCCCTAGCAATTGAGGTGAATGTAGTTCGAATGCTTGCCTTCATGTTGATGAGGGGAAGAGAAACAACTACTGACTTATGGCGCTGGATTCATTTGATGTTTTTCATACATGAAACATGCACAATTACAAGTGATTACAGGAATCCTTTATGAATTTGTCGAACATCTTGTAATTGTGACATCAAGATGGTCACGAAATGTTAAAATAACTTCAGAGTTGCATTCCTCCACCTTGAAAAGAAGCCTATAGATGTCGACATCATCATTCTACTGTATATGCAAATAATTAGATGCCATTTTACCATAATTTTGGCATTTTAATGGCAAATTTGGCAGCCATCTTGGAAATACATCATCAAGATGGTCACCAAATGGTAAAAGAACTTCAGAATCGGATTCTTCGCCGTCGAAAACTCTCCGTAGAAAAGCAGTTATGACGAAATCTAGATTATGTTCCTGCGTGCCGGCCATCTTGGCTTGAATTCTGAAAAAGCCCAGCAGGCGGTAGATGGCCACTCAGGCAACATTTCATCTAAACACCAAGTACTATAAAAATACCAAACAAATGATTGTAAACAGATATATCAAGCTTTTGTCAAATTATTGGGTCCTTCCTGCACACGAGTAGGCCTTAATGATGGAGAACCGCCAGCCGGCATCAGTCGTATCAGGTCGTCAGTCCCAAAGAAATTGAATTACGTACATCAGAATGCTGAATTTTACATGCGCGTCATAATAATGTACCCTGTGTGAAACGGAAGCGGCTCCTGATACACCAATAGAGTGACAAGACCGACAGTTATGTTCAGACATGTTGACGGGGAGTGACAAGTCTTGTTACCGGCTCCTGGACCGTAACCTTGTATGAAAGACATTACATCATTTTTGAACCGGTGCTCTTTGTATGAAAGACATTAAATCATTTTTGAACCGGTGCTCTTTGTATGAAAGACATTAAATCATTTTTGAACCGGTGCTCCTTGCATGAAAGACATTAAATCATTTTTGAACCGGTGCTCCTTGTATGAAAGACATTAAATCATTTTTGAACCGGTGCTCCTTGTATGAAAGACATTAAATCATTTTTGAACCGGTGCTCCTTGTATGAAAGATATAAAATCATATTTGAACCGGTGCTCCTTGTATGAAGGACATTAAATCATGTTTGAACCGGTGCTCCTTGTATGAAAGACATTAAATCATGTTTGAACCTGTGCTCCTTGTATGAAAGACATTAAATCATTTTTGAACCTGTGCTCCTTGTATGAAAGACATTAAATCATTTTTGAACCTGTGCTCCTTGTATGAAAGACATTAAATCATTTTTGAACCGGTGCTCCTTGTATGAAAGACATTAACTCATTTTTGAACCTGTGCTCCTTGTTTGAAAGATATAAAATCATATTTGAACCGGTGTTCCTTGTATGAAAGACATTAAATCATATTTGAACCGGTGCTCCTTGTATGAAAGACATTAACTCATTTTTGAACCTGTGCTCCTTGTATGAAAGATATAAAATCATATTTGAACCGGTGTTCGTATCTCCACATTCAATATAGGTTTAGTAGCAGGCCATCGGATTCAGGCGGTCTGATAACAGATATTATCCCTGCGTGTCATACAGATTCGTTTATTGAACGACTTCTTGAGACATATCCCATTCCATTCCACTCCATATTTATCCTCACGCTGTAAGGGGGGAGGCGTATTGAGACCAGGTCTGTCTGTCCATCCATCCGTCCGTGCGTCCGTCCGTCTGTCCCTCTGTCTTTTCACCTGTTCATCCATTGTCCGTCCGCTTGTCTGTTCATCCGTCCATCCATCCGTCTGTATGTCCTCCCTCCCTCTCTCCCGCCTGTCCGTCCCCCCATCTGTCTGTCTGTCTAACCATCCATCCGTCCATTCGACTGTCTGTCCGTCCCGAGCTGCATCCAAAGATCTACTAAAACGATTTAGCTCAAATCTTAACAATATAAAGGAACTTGCCATGTAAGAAGATTTCCCGACTTTCCCGGATCAGATCAAATTTTGGATCCATAGATATCTTGAAAACTGCTAATCCGATTTGGCTGAAATGTTAACACGGAAACGGAAAAAATACGGAAAATCCAAAAGATTTTGAACATTTGATAAAGACCGAAGGGCGACGATCACCAATCTTCGATTGCTCTCATGTGTTACCGTACACCCCCCTCCAGTGGCGTAGCCAGGTTTTCATGCCAGGGGGAGCGAGGTCTAAAAAGGCGCCACCCCACTTGAGCGAGGACCTAAAAGGCTAAAAGGCGCCACCCACATACCAATTAGGAGTCGGAATCTGCTTAAATTTCTTTAATAAAGAGAAAATGTCATCCCAGCGTCGCCAATTATTTTATTCTACCGAGAAAGTAGCGTGTATTCTACTATTCTTTGTCTTGATGTCGCGTAATTAAAACAAAAAGTCTCAGCATAGCGATGAACAAGCATGACAAGAAGACATTAACAACGTAGTAAATTCAAATAGTTATAATTTTCAATGTGGATTAACTTGTTAAAGATGGGAGTTGGCACGTCCAGAAAATTGTATGCGTTCGGACATTATTTAGGCGCCACATTTAGGAAGATTGGTCCAGGGGTGAGCGAGCGCCCCCCCCCCCCCCCCCCCCTGCTCCCCTGGCTACGCTACTGATTCCCTCCCGTAATCTATCCCTTCTAGTTGAGCAAACACATACTTCCGTGACAATACCTCAGAAAATACTGGTCCTATTTGGCTCGCATTTTAGCACACGAAAGGGTGGAACTGTATACTAGGTATACGATTTCATAACTGATCGTGATCCGAAGAATCCGGAAAATGCTTTGTAATGTGGAAGAAACGGACGGACGTGAGTCTAAAATCTCTGATTGTTCTTCTTATAATTTTTTATTGTTTATTTGTGTACAAATACTAGATTATGATTATCATCATATATTTAATTTCACCATGCATAATTGCATTCTCATCATTTTGTTCAAATGCGACACGCAATGATTCACACATTGTCCTAGCGCACGGTCTCGCCCTCCCACTAACGCTCCAGTGCCCAAATGTGTAACAGTGGCATGGGTTAGATGTATGTATGCATTTGAAGTGTCAAGTGTATCCCTACAGAGATGCGGGAACATCAATAAAACACGCGATCAAATCAAGGCACTACTGAGTAATGGCAACTTCTGCTGGAGTAATGGCAATGAGAAGCTGTCAGCGCGTTTCTTCCATTGCCATTCTTGGCCAGATGTTACTCTCATTTGCGATAATGAAAAGAAATAAGTCTACCGATTGTGTTATAATATCAAAATTAGTCTCTTTCTTGTTTAGCTAAACAAAATGATCGTCTGGTACATAAAATGAAATGATCGTCTGCTGACACAAAATGAATGCCGTCTGCTAATCGACGATGACGTCAAGTAAGCTGTCATCGTGTACATACTATTATCGTTGTCGACTGATGACCTTCGATCAACTGTCGTCTGCCCACAGGCCGATACGATGGACAACGATTTCCGCACGTCTATCCGATGACGTCATACCAATGACATGATAAAAGCACATGAACTGACAGTCATGTATATTACTTCCGGTGTGATGCCCGGATGTTTGAATGTTGTTCTTGTGTGGTTTCTCTCTGAAATGAACACACTAACGTTACGAGTCATGTCACGTGATAACAAGAAGTTATACATTCACGTTCATAAATTCACGTACACGGACATTCTTTCTGCCAGACATTCGACCACCTGATAGCGTGTGTACCGGTGCTGAGTCAATAGCTGGTCGGTACCTAGTAGGACTAACTATACTAGGGAGTTCAGGGATTTAGCTTGATGAATCCTTCAAGCTGACAAATTGACAAATTTAGGTTTGAACTTGAGGAAAAATTATTATCATCCTTCACGATCGATCCGTGAACTCCCTGAATCTCAATTTCCAGAAAACAGATCAGCTGCTGAATATTTCGAAACTAATTTGAAATGGTGGCACCCAGTCAAATTAGTTTCAAAATATTCAACAGCATGTTTATTAAATAGTAGACATACAATTCGTACAACAACGCTTAGACCGTCATCAATTAAATGTCCTTGACGAACTTATCTATGTCATAAATGACGTAATTGATTATGACGCCATCCTATACGCCTCGTAGTGTATTATGACGTCATATGATTGATGGATAAACTGGAATCCTCCATTGGGATCTTTTGTTACATTCCTGAATTAACATTTAGTCCGAATGATTGTTTTGTTTGGAGTGTTCGAACCCATTTGCCTTTTCCGAGTTTCCAAAATGAACTATTTTCGCTCCTATGGGATCTGTTCCATTGTCATGATTTCAAATAGATATTCATCTAAATGAAATCAGAGTTGAAAATGTTGTGTAATGGCTGCATCTGCTGTGCTGTAAACTCGTGGCAATATCAGAAAGGGGCGTCTTGCACGACGTTTAAATATAATTTTAGTTTCGCCACCATATTGTTTTTAACAAAGTGCACAACTCATAAATAAGCCTACGCCCTCGGAAGCACGATATGTATTTGTCCGGATATAATATTAAACTTTAGCTACTAAATCCTTAAATGCCTGATGGTCTACAATACAGTTATTACCGAAAAAGTTGGTCCCGATCCCAGGATGATTCATAATAAGGAAAAATTAGTTACCTCTCCGAGATGGTCACGAAAGCTACACTCAAACAATTTCTACATCCCGGAGAGGTAACTAATATTTCCTTATTATACAGTCCAGTTGTTTAGATTACATTTGTCTCGTCTCATTTAAACACGAACCCTGCCCACATAATTGGTTTGTTGTGTTTATTGTGGACGGGCTCAACCCTGGCCAGCTATTTTGTTTTGGATTTCCAAACTCATTAATGGTATGAACCACTTGGTTTTAGTTACGACTCGCAACTAGTAAAAGTCGGTCTGTAGGTCTGTCAATCTATCTGTCAGTTGGTCTGTCAATCTATCTGTCAGTTGGTCTGTCAATCTATCTGTCAGTTGGTCTGTCAATCTATCTGTCAGTTGGTCTGTCAATCTATCTGTCAGTTGGTCTGTCAGCTTTTTGACACTGGACATTTCTAGTTTTAGCTATACCCCGCCCATCTCTAGCAAATATCCACCCACACCTGGCTCGTGTTGAGATCGATCCCTGGACTCCATGACTATCAATTTCCAGAAAACTATTCAGGTGAGCTGTTAAATATTTTGAAACTACTTTGACTGAGTGCTGTTGCTGCCTATGGAAACAACAGCGTCCAGTCAAATTAGTTTCAAAATAGTCAGCATAATGTTTATTAAATGGTAAAGATATACAATTCGTACAACGTGCCGGACTATTAAGCGTTAAAGACGAAATAAATCGAGTCATTCATGCCATAATTAATCATGACGTCATCTTACACGTTGCTTAGTTGCTTTTGACGTCATATGACGTCAGATAATAGATAGATAAACTGTTAAGCTCTATTATAATACATAGCAGTTGCTTCAAAGAAAACGGGTCGAATAGCTTCGTTTGTTCAAAGCAGTAGACAGATTAGAGCGCGCATTATTCAAATAATGTCTGTTGCTAGAGATTCGAAAGAAGCTGATGGTTTGCGATTTGATCAGAACTTTAAATGTGTCTGGAGGATGAAAAGATTTTTTGTGAAGCTGCTGATGTGAGTCTGTGGGTTTAAAGAATACTTTATATTCTAAATTTCCAGAGAAATCACATTGAATACCATCAAAGTTAGTGACATCTCGGAAGGCAGCTGATCTTCCTGTAAAAGTAGCTGTTATCTTAATGCTTTGATGGGTGTGATTTAGGATACAAAATGTAGCAGACGTTTTCTTCTGAATGCTGCCAGGTTTTGAAGATCCAATCCAGGCATCTGAGGTAGAAGGACTTTATGTTTGATGTGTTCAGCATCTCCTCTTCCACTCTGTAATATAAATCATCGCAAAATGTAGACTGAATCTCTTACAGATTTGAAGGCAACCGAATTTTCACCATTAAATTAAAAATCACTTCCTTTAAGACCTGACTCTAATAAAGCTATAATTTCCATATTTGCTTTGATCTGGATCTGGGAATATTTCCATCACATCGATATCTATATTGTTGTACATAGCATCTATATGTAATGTGACTAAATATGCATAATTCTGAAATGACATGTGGTCAATTTTGAAAGAAACTTCTGTGTTCCTGACAAAGATTTAAATATGATATCGGATTCTGACGTAGAAAGTTATAGAATCCTTTGAGCGAAGGACACCGCCAGCCTTTTTGTAGGTCACTATTCACTCGATCGGCCGCCCAGGTAGCACTGATTGATCTATTGATTTCAGGCGTGATACACACATTATTATTTAATGTATCTTTGCCGCCTAGGGGACATTTTAACTGTTTCTTATAGATGTAGCCTACTTATCTGTATGTATGGAATTATGTATTGCAAAATTAAATTTTGCCTTTTGGCTTAACGGGTGTGCGTACGTACGGGGGTACATGCGTGCGTACGGCCAGGTGTGCGTGCGCGAGTATGGGCAGGTGTGCGTGCATGCATACGTACGGGCTTGTGGGCGTGCGGGCATGAATGCTGGCTTACGGACATCCTCTACATCTAACATCCAATCAAAACAGTGAAGATAGGGGCCCCCTATGGCGGTGAGATCAAAGGAAAAAGGAATAATGATGCAAATAACGTTGGTTGATCTAACACAGCAACTACTTAAAGGTGTGAAAACGCGGCCCCTATTGTCGCTCCTCTACTCTGAAGCCTAATGGAAAATTTGGGGAAAATAGTTTTGTGGCACGTTTCGTCAATTGTTGATGGATTAAGACCGAATTTTCCAGACATGTTCCCTCAGGCAACATCTATTTGAACTAAAAATGAACAGGCCATACATTTAAACAAGGACCATATCTCTGGTTCATTAAATCGTTTTAAGTATTGAACACTATAGGGAAAACATTTGTTTCGACAGCTATTGATGGATTAAAACCAAATTTAGCAGATAATTTCCTTCAGTTAAATAGCTCTTTGAACTATGGATATAAAGAAGCCACGCCTTTAACCAAGGGCCATAACTGTGGTTCACTAAGAGTTTTTAAACTATTGACTTTTATGGGGGAAATACATTTGTTTCGTCAATGTTTGATGGATTAAAAACAAATTTAGCAGATATGTTCCTTCAGGCAACATCTATTTGGACTATGGTTATATAGAGGCCACACCTTGAAACAAGGGACATAACTCTAGTTCTTTAAGTCGCTTTAAGTATTGAACAATATTGGGAAAATACATCTGTAGCACGTTTCGTCAATCGTAGATGGATTAAGGCAAGATTGGGACATTATCAATTGTTGATGGATTAAAATCAAAATCTGGTAGATAGGTTCTTCCGACTATATCTATTTGATATGAACAGGCCACGACTTAAACAAGGGCCATAGCGCTGGTTCTTTTACGTCCTGACGTATTGAAACAGATGGGGACGAGATATTTGTGTTCTGTTTCGTGAATTGCATGTGAATTAAAACCAAATTTGACAGATATTGTTCATATAGGCAATGCCGATATTGGCGCTGAATATGATGTGGCCACGCCTTCAGAAGCCAGAGTTGTCGCACTTTTTAAGCAGTGCTGAAGACTGACGGTGCTGAATCCTATGGGAACATGGTTGGTCACATTTTGATATTGGTTAATGAATTAGAATTTGTGATCAGGTTTTGTAAGCCACCAGAACTATTGGTGAATAGCACACGGGATTATTGCCCCGTTGGCCATTGACACATGCCCCGTTCGTCAATAACGTCAAGAAGTATTTTTATATTTCTCATCCAGATTTCTGCACGTGACCATTGCCCAATTAGTACATTGCATCTGTAGGGTCAGTTGAACTATTGGTCAGCAGTGTCTGGAATGGCTGGTCCATTGACAGATGGTACTTTCCTGTTTGTCAATAGTGTCACTGACACCAATACCAATGTTTTGCATTTCCTGTTCAAATTATTGCCATGTCGGTAAATGATATCTATTGGGAAACTTGCACCATTGGTCAGGAGTGTCAGATATGACTGCCCCATTGACCAATGACACGTTTCCCGTTGATCAATAGTGTTACGGATACCAATATTTTGCATTTCCAGCTCAAATTCCTGTCGTGTGACCATGGCCCCTCGGTAAATAGCGTCTGTCGGGACATTTGAACCGTTTGATAATAGTGTTAGGATCAATGGTACATTTCCCGCTGGTCGATAATCTAAGGACACTATGTATTTTCTCTCCAAATATTTGCCAGTGACCATTGCTTCATTGGTAAATGGCATGTGTTATTCTTGTCTCATTAGCCAATGCAGCTTTATCCGATGGTCAATAGTGTCAGGGATACCTTATTGATCACCACTGCTTATCCCATGTAATCAGTTATTCTTGCCACATTGACCAAGGGAGCTTAACCCATTGATCAATTATATTCGCAACACGTGCCTTGCTGATCATTAGTGTCAGGGATGTTAGCGATGTATGCCACCTTTGTAGGTCAGGAACCAGTGCCCTGTCTGTCAATAACATTAACTAGACTTATTCCGTTGGTCAATTGTGCCAAGAATACTTGAGTCATGTTCAATAAGGTCAAGTTCCATTGGTTAGTGACATCAGCTACGCTTGTCCCGTTGACATATGGTGCCTGTCCTGTTGGTTAATAGTGTCCGTGAGATGCCCCATTGATCTATTCCAACAATTTTGATTAGCCGAATGACCAAAGGTGCTTGTTGTGCATTAATTAAGGTAAACATGTTTTCAATTTGTCATTAGCCAGGTGACTGAGCACCTGGCCTGTGGCACATTTTGTTTTATAATAATATTCTGATTTCTGTGCAATTTGCCAACAGCCTGTCATTTTTAAGAACACAGGGGTTGCTTCATGTTTGTAACTGGCAATGATCTGGCTATGGTACAAACCGACTTTATCATTGTCTTAATCTGGCCATTAACAGTACTATCTGGAGCGTTCCACCATGACTTTTTGGTGAATTGAATTTCTAAAATGATGGGCGATTTTAGTGAGTGACTAAATTCGGTAACTTCTAAATCTTGTGTTTAAGAGCAAATCTAGTACAGTTTTTGTTTGGTACAAAAGCGAGGTCATGATGGTGAAAGTTCATAGTCGCTTGCTACATTGATAATGTTTTCCCCAATCCTATGCTGGGGGAGTTATTGCTTTGATCCATATTTTGTTCATTTTTATTTTTTTTAGGAAATCAGAAGTACCTTATAAACCTAGTGCAAAAACCGCATCCATATAGGTGGTGCCTGGAAAAGCCCCAGACTAGCGACCAAAAGGGTGTCCAAAATTACACACCTATAATGGCTGACTACCAAGCTGTTCTCCTATTGCATAAGACACCTTAAGTACATTACCATAGAAGCCAGGTCTTACGACCATCTGCATAGGCAATAAGAGATATTATTTTCTGAGTTATCCATTTGATTTCGCCACATACATTAACAAAAATGGTTGAAAAATATTTAGCTTAAATTAAGAGAGCTTAGTCAGCGCACAAACACAAAATTGGTCGATGCATTCATCCAATTGATCATATGACCGTTTACCTAAAAATGATCTGTAATGACCTTCTGAATCTGGCAAGGAAGGCCGGGTGGTGGTGGGGTGAGGGGGGGGAGTACGAAGGGTGGGGTGGGTGGGTGGGGGGGGGGTGTATAGTGAGAGGTGGGAGGTGGGAGGAGGGAAATGAAGAAAAGATGGTAGATGGTAGACTAAGAGAAGAGTGAGTAACAATACGAGAACGGCGCGTTGGAGGAGGATTAGTCGTTGCGAGAGGTGGTCATGAGTCTGTTACACGATCGCCACTAGGTGGCACTAGGTGCTGGTGCTATTGATGTAGACCTATCCAGAGTCGTCCGTTTGGCAGTGCTAGGCGGAGGTGCAAAGTTGTTTGGTGACCGCTGTTTGTTGTTAGTCATAGTAGATCCTGAACCCGAACTCAGCGCAACAACTGGCCTTGGATCTGCCAGCCTGCCTGCCGGCCTGCCTGTTCGTCCATCCGCCTGCATGCCTGCGTACCTGCCTGCATATCCGTCCGCCCGTCCATCTGTCTGTCTGTCTAGCTGTCTGCCTGTCAGAGGCTATTAATTCGGTTTGGCTCAAATTTTAGCACAACCAAGGCACTTGCAGTGCGTGCTGATTTCTAGACATTGACCGTGATCTGGATAAAAGAAACCAGATTTGATTCGGATCAAATTCGGGATCTGTGTATATCACGGAAATCACGCAGGGTCAGATTTAGCTCAAATGTGACCACAGCTAAGGGCGTGACCATGCATTAGGATTTCAAAACTTTGGATCTAAAAAAGCAAAAAAAATCCGGAAAATAACTCCCCCCCCCCCAGAAAAATCTTTAAAAATCTGGAAAGTCCGAAAACGTTTAACGTGACAAAAATTGGAGGGCGATAGATTGATCTTGTTGTTCCATGCATTCATTGCTAACTGGATACTGATCACTACAACAGAGAAATGATTTCAGTGCTTATTGTCTGATCTAGTCATTATCAACATTGATCTACATTGAAGTATACAGTCTAATTTATTGCTATTAACACATTCTCGTGCGATTAAAACGTCTGGAAACTACGGAAGTCTGAGCGAAAACCAGCTCTCATTAAGTTATTAAAGACACTAATAGTGGAAATGTTTATGGACGGATGAAGTGGTGATGACGACAATCTGACTGTCTTCTCGAAGAATCGACTAATTAGAGTCCCTTACGGACACACGACAAATCAGTCAAAAACATCTATTCATCGAATATGAATCCCAGATACACATTTTACAGCCATTTACGTTGAATAATTCTGATTTCACCTTGATGAGAATATGAAAATCAATACAGTCCTGTTTTGTGATTCATGACCTGTCACTACAAGAGCTCTATCTATTCTTGAAGACCCAATTCCGGATGTATTCAGCCTCTACTTCTGAACCAGCGATAATGATATTGTCAAGCGATCGTTCTTTCCGGCTCAGGTCAAGTATGTGTGGGACGGAGTTTTGTACGTTATGGCTCCACACAGTTTGAAACTAATTGGAGCTATGTTTCCAGTTCCGTGTCCCTAGTGAACCCTTTCATGACTAAACCTATCAAAACAGAAAGATCCATTTGCTGACCAATAGGATAATAAATTTGAAAGATGATCATTGTAATAATTCAAGTAATAAATCATCAAAACGTCTTCTCTTGTCCTGCAAACGGGCATTGAATAAGTCAATATTTTGATATTCTTCACAAAAATCTAGCAATTAAAGGTTTAAATGTATTCAGTGATAGTTTGGTGAGGCGTACTCCTCCGACCCTGTTTTGGGGGTGCCTGGTCCCCCCTAACGTGGAGCATAGTATACATCCGATACTATGCAGTCCCAGGTGTAAATGATACCTGAGTTAACTATATCCACACTGTTCGTGTTGCAATAGTGCCTGTATTTCATAACATCTTGGTAACTATACCCAAGCTGTTCGTGTTTCAATAGTGCCTGTATTTCTTGACATCTTGATGACTATATCCACACTGTTCGTGTTTTAATAGTGACTGAATTTCATGACATCTTGGTAACTATATCCACGCTGTTCATGTTTCAATAGTGCCTGTATTTCATAACATCTTGCTAACTATATCCACGCTGTTCATGTTTCAATAGTGCCTGTATTTCATAACATCTTGCTAACTATATCCACGCTGTTCATGTTTCTATAGTGCCTGTATTTCATAACATCTTGCTAACTATATCCACGCTGTTCATGTTTCAATAGTGCCTGTATTTCATAACATCTTGGGTATCTCTTTCCTGAGTACTTAATTTTATTGTGTTCTTGGTGCCAGTCTTTATTCTGCCTTCTTTATTACTGCTTATATATTTATTTCTTGTGCTTAGTCACGGCTGCAGAAATCCTTCCTAATGACCATTGTTTTCCTTTTAAGCCTAACTATCTTAGTGGCAACAGAGTGCAAGATATTTCTGATCTGTGTGTTTGATTACTGTATTCTGCGGTTGTAGTAGTAGTAGTAGTAGTAGTAGTAGTAGTAGTAGTAGTAGTAGTAGTAGCAGCAGCAGCAGCAGCAGCAGCAGCAGCAGCAGAAGCAGCAGCAGCAGCAGCAGCAGCAGTAGCAGCAGCATCAGCAGCAACAACATCAACGGCAGCAGCAGTAGTAGTAGTAGTGGTAGTAGTAGTAGTAGTAGTAGTAGTAGTAGTAGTAGTAGTAGTAGTAGTAGTAGTAGTAGTAGTAGTAGTAGTAGTAGTAGTAGTAGTAGTAGTAGTAGTAGTAGTAGTAGTAGAAACATCGTACAGTTGCAATCAGTCCTTCTTCGCTTTTCACCAATGTGTCTTGTTTTCAACCAAAATCCTTAGCTTCCTCAGGTCCATTCTTGATCTGAGTGTACCGAGTCCTGCTTTCTTGAGTCACCTCGCAGCACGCCTAACATGTTTTATGCAATAACGTACTCTTTTGGCTTTTATATTTGCTGCCTCCCAGTAGGGCGAATTCCACGGCTCCATGTGCTGGTGTGTCTTCGGGAATCCTCAGCACATGGCCAAAACACGGACCATCGTTGATGGCCGTCTATTAGAAACAGCGGCGATGTATTATGCACATCGTATATAGAGTATGATCATTGGAAATTATACTGTCTGGCCATCGGTGCCCAATGATAGTGGGGAGGTGTTTGCGGTGGCAGGCATCAAGTTTGTATAGAGCTACCTTTGGAGCTGCTCAGCTGTTACAGTCATACAGTATCGCGTTGTATAAACGTAGTCTTTTTGTCAAGCGCATCTTTGATCTATGAATCCATAGCTTCCAGAAGGACTTGAAAACTATGCTCCCCATGATGCAGCGTGCATCAATGTCAGCAGTACTGCAAGGCAGTGAGCCCAGGATTGTACTTGTCTGTCATCGTTCGCCACCACGAAATGGATCGGCATTTTCTTTAGTTTCATGCTTTGTCGATAGGTATATGTGGGTGAACTCTGTTTTCTGGGGGTGGAGTAGGTGGTGGGCGTAGTTGATTGATGTCTCAACATGTGCAGAATTTACTGAATTGACTCGTACTCTCAGCTTGGTGTTTGCAAGTAGTAGTTCCACTCGTCGTAGCTTATCATCATCATTGCAACTGGCCTGGTGTAGTATATCTACGATCTTTGAGCGTTTAATTGTGTCGAAGGATCGTAACATGCCAATGTCCATTCTATGGAAATCCCAGTGTTTGGAGATGGCTACTGACACAAGCATGTTTTGAGCACATACACTGTCTGCTCAGCTGCGTCCACGTTTAAAGCAAGTTTCACATGGTCTAGTGAAGTCAGCGATCTTCTCTCGGATGCGGATAGAGTAACATTGGGTATGATTGTTGAGGGGCACAGTGGGTCACAGATTGACTGGGTGGTGGGGTGCTGGCTTCTTGGTCTTGGGTAGTACGATAAGGGTGTCTAGGCCTACGGCACCGACAGGAAGGTGGTGCATAAAAGCCGAATTCATTAGGTACGTGATCGGTTTTGAGATAATGTCACTTGCGTATTTGAATTGTTCATAGTTCATGCTATCAGGTTCTGATGCAAGTCCATTTTTCAGGGCTTTGAGTGCCTTCCCAACTTCTGCTGCTTTAATTGGTGTTATAATTGGTCTGTGGTCACATGAAAACAGGTGAAAGGGCTCATCATCATGGTCAGTGAACTGCTCTTTGAACCATTCTCGAATTGCGCGAGATTTATCCTGGTCAGCCCCGATAAAGTGTCCTTCAGAGTGGTGTACAGTGAGTGGTGGTGGTGGGTAGTCGGTAACTCACAGGGCTCGAGCTGCCCAAAACATTTCATTCGTGGAAATGATTTCATCTGCTAGGGAGTCTACTTGTTGAATAGCAAGATTTTTTAAGCATTCTCTGATTGGGTGCAGAATGTTATTGCATTCCCTGCGTAGTTTGGTGCGGTCCTCAATTTGGCCACTTTGATACGCAGCCGTAATGCTTTCTGCTCTACTGATAGTTGTACTACTGCAGGGTCATCAGTACTTTGGTTAGGGCTTCGTTTGGATCGGAGCTGACACCGATGTTGGCTATATCCTCCCTGGGGGCCTCATTGTATGACATTTGAGTGTCAGTGTCTTTGATGAGCTTTGAGGAGGTGGTAGGTTACTCTACCCTGTTGTCTGGTGTGACGTGTGTACATTAGGCAGAGATGGTTCATCTGAAGGCGCGTACCGACTAGCTTCTGATCTGTACTGTAGCCTAATCGATGACCGGATGTCAGCTCCATCTAAGCGCTGATAATGGAAGAGAAGAACTCCTGTACAATAGTTCAATCCACGAGTCCTATACTGTGCTAAGTCAGTAGTTCTACCTTTCGATTACTTAGTAGCTTCTTCTGATCCTATGTTCTTTCAATTTTTGTTCCAAGAGGGATGAGAGGATTTTAATGGCATAATTCCCCTCGCAGAGAGCATCCGGGTATCTGCGTTTCTAGATCACCTGACAAATAAATGTTTCTGCACATTACATGTGTGGTGCAGTACACCAAGGACGACTTCCTTCGGTTTTATCTACGAGGTGGGAAGAGTACAATGCAGTATCGATGATCTTTGTGGTGGTACCATTCCGGTCCCCTGAAAATGATCACGAAATACACCTAATTCAATACTAATTTAAATTTAATTTAATAACTCTAAATTATAAGATCGATTCAATTTTATATGACAATAATATACCTGGGAGCAAGTTAGTTTCAAAATATTTAAAAGATTTGTTAGTCAATTGTAAATTAATCAAAGACACCTAATTCAGAAACTTTTATGACGCTTTGCCACATTTGTGACTGACAGAGTGGCCTACGTCATTCTGATTGTAACGTAAGCTAACAAGTTACGTATTTGACTATGACGTCAGATATTTGATTGACAGACCAGATATCTCCATTCTCACCCACAATCTAATATACCCGTGTGTCCATGCATTGTCAAATATAATCTCAGACACCCGCGTATGCATGCATTTCCACCCACAATCTCAGACACCCGCGTGTGCATGCATTCTGACCCACAATCTCAGACACCCGCGTGTGCATGCATTCTGACCCACAATCTCAGACACCCGCATGTGCATCATGCATGCATTGCCACCCACAATCTCAGACACCCGCGTGTGCATGCATTCTGACCCACAATCCCAGACACCCGCGTGTGCATCATGCATGCATTGTCACCCACACTCTCAGACACCCGCGGGTGCATGCTATTACGACGCAATCATATCTACTACATTGTAATTTACCTTGGGGATAATCAGTGGACCGCTCCACTTTGCGCTATGCCCCGTCCATCTCAATCTAAGCTCCACCCAAACCACGTCCGTGTTGGGATCGTTCGATCTCTGAACTTACTGACTATCAATTTCCAGAAAACTATACATGTAAGTTGTTGAATATTTTGAAATTAATTTGACCGGGTGCTTTTAAAGCGCCAAGTCAAAATTTGTTTCAAAATGTTCGACAGATGTCTATTAAATAGTAGACATACATTTCGTACAACGTGTTGGACTATTAAGCGTTAAAGACGGACTATATCGAATCACTCATGCCGTAATGATTATGCCGCAATCATACACCTCACTTAGCTAATTATGACGTCATATGACGTCAGATGATTGATGGATAAACATGGAAAGGTCCATTACCAGCCAGATGACGAAAAGCGATAAGAATATAGAAAATAAGTATTAACGTCATTTGTACATTTATTATATCGTGGACGTTGAAAGAGTCATATGTTTGCCTTATTTAAACAACTGTAACGACAACAACAACAAGTGTGATGAGAAAAACGATAATAAATATGCAGATGACGATGATGATGATGATGATGATGATGATGATGATGATGATGATGATGATGATGATAAGAATGACATTGTTTATACGTGAAAACGATGACGATAATGAGGACGGCGGCGGTAGCTAGGACGACGATCACGATGAGAACAACCACACTATAGGACAATGCTATGATGGTAGCCACGATGACGACTACGACGACGATGCTGCTGATGATATTAATTTATCACATTGCCTCTTGCCTATCTGAGTACAGTCACTAATAAAGTGGCACTAAGCGGTCCTTCATAATATATGAATATGCCGATGAGACTCGCGACGATAGTGTAACAGCATAGATTGATCCAAGATGTCCGCGCACCAGGCGTGGCACTATTACATCCGTCTGTTGTGCACGAGCTATGGCACACGCGCGCTGTCTCGTGGAGGATACGTTTGTTCTCACAGTAGCTTTTCACTTTGTTATAGCAGTAGCGATCTATCATTTTACCTGCGGATAGAGAAGACAGACAGATCATCAATAACACAGTTATACACGTACTTGTCGTTCAGGGCAATGGAGGAATGATGTTTATACTCGCACGTCTTTAGCTAAGCTCCGCCCACACTTTGCCATGTTGAGATAGATCAATTAGTCCGTGGGCTGGAGGGGCCCACTGGGTACCCCCTCCCCCCACTAATTGACAAAACTATATTTTTCTAACAGCTTTCGATGCCGTCGTTGAGATTATGTATGTTAACATGTGATAAACTGGGACTCAATATGGTTTTTGATGGGTTATATTAGAGCTAATACCCACAGTGAAGCAGACCATATTATGTATGTTAACATGTGATAAACTGGGACCCAATATGGTTTTTGATGGGTTATATTAGAGCTAATACCCACAGTGAAGCAGACCATATTAATGGGGTAGGGGTATTAAAAACTGAGATATATTTTGATAGAATCATTGTACCTTGGTGATCGACCACTCAAAATGTGGCTTATTGTATCCTCGACAATTGCCTATAGTTTACATGCAAATCGGTTTCATAATGAGATCGGCAGAGGTCAAAAGGTCATAAATATTCGCCACAGCTTAAAATCTAGCAACTATATGTTGCCATCACTGACCAAGCACCGGCAAAGGAACATTCTAGTTTTAACAGCTTAATATTGATCAAAAGGCACCATTTGACAAATATAATTAGTAAAAGTTTACTCATTTAATAGACTATTGTTACTATGACAACTGAGAGCATGGCCAATTTGTGAGAATCGATGAAAAATGCATTCATTGTAAACTAATTAAGTAGATTTTGATAGAATCGTTGTAGATTGGTGTTAGACCACTCAAAATGTTGCTTATAGTATCGTCTATGATTTGCATGGAAATCAGTTTCATAATGAGGTCGGCAGAGGTCAAAAGGTCACAAATCTTCGCCACGGCTTAAAATCTAGCAACTATATGTTGCCATCATTGACCAAGCACCGGTAAAGGAACATTCTAGTTTTAACAGATTACGATTGATTAAAAGGCACCATTTCACAAATATAATGAGCAAAAGTTTACTCATTTAATAAAATAGTGTTACTAGGAGACAACTGACAGTATAGCCAATTTTTGAGAATCGATAAAAAGTGCTATCATTGTAAACTAAACTTGAAATGAGCATATCATCCAATCACACCACTTGGCTCGAGTCACTGTTCACTCTATACAGTCCGGTCATTATTCTCAGTGGATTCAGGGATGTATGGCTTTGGTGCATGGGATCGCGTCCAAATAGCTACCTGATAGGTACCCCTCTTTATGTGCACGCGGAGGCAAACCCTCGAGGTAGGTAAGGTGGATAAGTAAACGGGATTGATATGTTTCTCTGTATCACCACATTTTGCCATTAACATATAATAGAAATAGATTCTCTGTGATGTCCCATGACACACTAATGGTTGTATCACATTTGGTGAAGGCATGAAGCCCCAAAAGGGCAGAACAGTAAAGCGGTGTAAAATACTTAGCCAATCTTGAAATGTCCAACAGCTTTCGATTGTTTTCAGAACCAGTATCAAATAATACGTGTGTCTTCATGATTTGGGCATAGTACAGGAGAATTAAAACTGCATCGCTAGGTGAACTTCTGATACGCACAAAAGCATAGCCCTCTTTTGTTGTATAAGCACAATAGATAATAACCCTTAATTATGTCTGTTTCTTCTTGGTCAGATTCTATGGCTTGTTTTCAATTTTTGCTTTTTTATTGGTTCAAATAAATCTGTATTCCTTTCAAGTCTCTCTGTTATAAAAGTCTTTTTGGCCAGTTTCCAAATTGACTCAGCAGCCATGATATCAGTTTGGATATGGGTAGGTGAATGAGCACCAGCCCCAATACGGAACAGCTTATCATTATAATCGAAACTGAAAAGATCCATGAAGCTTTCTACGGACTCCATCACATTTACGGTGGCTGCCTCACTTTTGCGTACCTGTGAAGGACGGATATCCCGATGTATATTGTTCCTATCTGTCTCGTCTGTCATATATCTTCCATTTGGAGCATTGTTTCCACATCTCTTGCTCGTTCATGTGCCGTCTTTCCCCAACGTCGATGTGCATCATAGTTATTCAAGATAACAAATACGCCAGCCACGCTTCCTTCTGTTCATGCATGCGATTTTGCGTGCTTTATAGATGTCTCTTCTACTGTTTTGTATACTGCCCACAAATTTCCAGGCACAGCGGATCTTGCAAAACTTATAGAACCTAGCTTAATTAGCTCCGTTGCTCCAGGGTGTGATTCTTCTCTGCTTGTCAAGAAAACAGAAACGTAGGTAAGATACCGTGCATAATTCTGCCCATCAAAACTAAAGGTTAGGTCGGCCATTCGATTGCGATATGTTCCGTACAGATTGTAATTGTTTGTCTTAATAGCATTTAGGAGCGACCACAGCAACCAAACATGGTCCATGTAAGATAACTAAAACTGGGCAGTCTTACCTAATTCGGCATTGCTAACTCGCAGTCGCAAGTCTGGTTAGTCATTTAGATATGAATGAAATGCTGTATCATTCGACAATAGTTCGAAATTCTCTTTGGTTCTTACTTCCAATAATGTGGTTACTCTTGCCAATGAATTTGGTGACCTTCAGCCATTGCTTTGTGGCAGTAGATGGCCCGACTATAATTCGTACCAGACAGCACACCTGTCAACTCATCTTCTTTCCTAATGCCAAATGAAAGTACCAATCATAACTATGTGATCCTTGTAGTAGGCTGAGCCTTTCCATATGATAGGCTAAGCTTTCATACACACGCCTAGATCAAAGTTCGCTATGGCATATTTCTGCCCAACATCTTCCCATGCCTTTTTGGACATTCTTAGACACTCTTTTACAGTGGCATATTCTGTTATTGATCAAATGCTTTCTAATTACACCTTACTTCTTTGATTTTTTTACTTCTGATGCCGTATTTGTTGTTTGATTAGCATATAAAATCCATCTATATGTAAAGCAATTACATTACACAATTTCGATTCGAGGATATGCTCATTTCATGTTTAGTTTACAATGATTACATTTTCCATCGATTCTCAAAAATTGGCTATTCTGTCCGTTGTCATAGTAACAATATTCTATTAAATGAGTAATCTTTTACTCATTATCTTTGCCAAATGGTGCCTTTTAATCAATCTTAAGCTGTTAAGACGAGAATGTTCCTTTAGCGGTGCTTAGTCAGTGATAGCAACATACAGTTGCTTGATTTTAAGCTGTGGAGAAGGTTTGTGACCTTTTGACCTCTTCCGGACTCATTATGAAACTGATTTGCATGGAAACCATATGTAATCGTGGATGATACTATAAGCAACGTTTTGAGTGGTCTATCACCAATCCACACCGATTCTATCAAAATATACTTAATTAGTTTCCAATAAATGCACTTTTCATCGATTCTAAAAAATTGGCCATGCTGTCAGTTGTCATAGTAACAGTATTCTATTAAATGAGTAAACGGTTACTCATTATATTTGTCAAATGGTGCCTTTTGATCAATCTTAAGCTGTTAAAACTAGAATCTTCCTTTACTGGTGCTTGGTCGGTGATAGCAACATATAGTTGCTAGATTTTGAGCTGTGGCAAATAGTTGTGACCTTTTGACCTCTGGCGATCTCATTATGAAACCAATTTACATGTAACCAATATGCAATCGTAGAGGATACTATAAGCAACATTTGGAGTGGTCGATCACTAATCTACACTGATTCTACCAAAATATATCTCAGTTTTTAATACCTCTACCCCTTAATACGGTCTGCTTCACTGTGGATATTACCTCTGATATAACCCATCAAAAACCATATTGAGTCCCAGTTTATCACATGTTAACATACATAATCTTAAAGAGGACATCGTTAGCTGTTAGAAAAATATAGCTTTGTCAATTAGGGGGGGGGGTGTCCAGGTGGGTCCATCCAGCCCACGGACTAAATCCTTGAACTGCCTGACTATCAATTTCCAGAAAACTATACAGATAAGCTGTTGAATATTTTGAAACTAATTTGACTGGGTGCTGCTGCTGCCTATGGCAGCAACAGCGCCCAGTCAAATTAGCTTCAAAAACATTCAACAGCATCTTTATTAAATAGTAAAGACTTACAAACCGAGCACGCACACGCATACAAATCGATCACGAACCTAATCAATTCAGCAAAACCGATCACGCACCTAATCAATTCAGCTTTTATGGACCACCTTCGCATCGATGCTGTAGGCCAATGCACCCTTATAGCACTACCCAAGCCCAAGAAGCCACCTGGCCCACCAGTCAATCTGCGACCCATTGTGCTCCTCAACAGCATACGGAAAATCACATCCAATGTTACTCTATGCCGCATCCGAGACAAGATCCATGACTTCACCGGATCATGTCAAAGTGACTTCAAACGTGGACGCAGCTGCGCAGGCATTGTAGGGGCTCAACGCATGCTTGTGTCGGTAGTCATGTCCAAACACTGGGACTTACACAAAATGGGCATTGACATATCACGAGCTTTCGACACAATTAAGCGGCCTAGATCCTAGATGTACTACGCTAGGCCAGTTGCAATGAAGATGAGCTACGACTAGTGAGGCTACTGCTTGCAGACACCAAGCTGAGAGTACGAGTCAAGTCAGTGAAGTCTGTAGAGATTGAAACATCAATCGGCTCCCCACAGGGATATGGTCTATCTCCGATGCTTTTCACCTGCTACCTTGCTTCCGCATTGAAATCTGTGTGGGAAAGTTCCACAAGACCAAACCCCCCAATGCCAATACTGGGTATGAGAGATATAGACTAGAGATGTAATATTCCACTAGAGATGGAATATGCCGACGATGTGGACCTTATAGACGAGGAAAAGAAACCTCTTGGCGAACCTCTCCCAATAGCTGCAAGCAAACTAAAAATTTATGAATCTTTATGAATGAATCCAAAACAGAGTTCACCCACATATACCTATCTACAAAGCATGAAACTAAAGAAAATGACGACCCACTTCGTGGCGGCGAACCATGGAGGAAAAGTAAAATCCTGGGCTCACTGCTTTGCAGTATGCAGTACTGCTGACATTGCTGCACGATGCGTCATGGGGAATATAGCTTTCCAGTCCTTCTGAAAGCTATGGATTCGTAGATGAAAGATGTCCTTGATAAAAAGGCTACGTTTATACTTGTAATGCAACCTGTGTATCCATGATGCTGTATAACTGTAACAGTTGGGCAGCTCCAAAGGCAGCTCTAGATAAACTTGATGCCTGCCACCGCAAACACCTAGGCACCATCACTGACCACCGATGGCCAGACAGCATAATTGCCAACGATGCACTATACAAGATGTGTAATACGTCGCCCAGCAAAGATGGTCAATGTTTGACCATGTGACACGGATGCCAGAAGAGACACCAGCACAGCGAGCCTTGGAATTTGCCCTACTCGGTGCCAGCAAATACAAAGTCAGGAGAGGACGTCATTGTATAAATCTGCTAAGCGTGCTACGAGGTAACCGCAAGAAAGCAGGACTCGGTACACGCAAGTCAAGAATGGACCTGAGGAAGCTAAGGATTTTGGCTGAGGACAAGACACAGCGGGCAAAAGCGAATAAGGACTGATTGCAGCTTGAGGATGTTTCTACTACTACAGCCGCAGAATCCAGTAATCATACAAAGCATAACAGCGCTTAGTCCGTCATCAATTAAGCGTTCGTGACGAATGAATCTACTTTATTCACTGATTATGATCCTACACGTCACGTAGTTGATTGCTGGATAAACTGGAAAAGTTCCATCGAACACAAGTTCTATAATATTCAGTAATGCCCATTACTGTTATATCCACACTCCACAGACATACAATAGCTATAGACAGTTTATAAGCCTCTCCAAGGCGGAATTTCAGAGTTCAGTATTGTCAATAGCCTACTCTGTAAAAGCAAACAATTTGTACAACAACGCATATACCGTCTTCAAATATGCGTTCGTGACGTACTTATCGACATCATTCATGACGTCATTCATTATGATGTCATTGTACACATCACGCAATTCATTATGATGTCATATGATGGGTGGGTACTCTGGAAAGGGTAATTGAGTGCCGCTAGAAGTTTACGCCAGTCAGTGATACCAGGAAATGCGCATTTGCGATTTTATTTACTGAACTCACGTCAACTCCGCAATCTAAAAATAGAAGCGTGGCTTCTTCGACAATACACCTCTAATGTGATGACCGGCCATTTTATTCCGTCATCATAACAACTTGATACACACGCTCAGATTCGGAGACCAGACAGATCCGGACCCAGTCTATCTCCGTAGCGGACTGTAAAAGGAACACTGTGGATCGTGGTGATTTTGCTATCATCTTTACCTCTGTATCACTAGCTTGATACACACATTAAAATGGACTCGATCCATCCAGTGGTTCATGTGATATCAGCATCTACGCAACGTCAGCAAATTCCAGACCCCATTTTGTGTGCGACAGATTTGAACAGATTTGAATTTTACGACGAGTTCAGAGGGATTATTTTTCTGTTAACTACGTGTCATACAGACTACTATGTGCTTTATATCATCTCGTTTTACGTGAATTAATATTGTCTGGTATGAAGAGAGTAGCGCTCGTGTCCTTTTAAGTTTCAATTCTTTCTACCACCATATTCTGGTGGAAATCCCTACGCCAATGGCTACTCGTATCGAAAGAGATCTCGCGAGATACGAATGGTCAACTCCGGTCTCAGCTGTGTCTGTAGTTATATCCAACAAAGTAACCAGTGACAACAAGCATCGCCATCAGTGTAGGTCTAGCTATTTACCATTGCCCCGTATGGGAAGAGTCAATCTAAAAATAGAACCATGGCTTCAGGCTGAGAATACGCTGTTTCGATCTCGTATCAAAGGAGATCTCGCGAGACATGAATGTGGAAGAGGGTATTGTGACCGGTCTGTCTGACTGTTTCTCCACCCGTCTGTCCGTTTAAACGGACGCCCGTCCATCTTTCCATCCGCCCGCCCATCTATCCATCTAGGCGTCCGCCCGTCCATCCGTCCAGGCAACCATCCGTCTGTCTGCCCGTCTATTCGTCCGTCCGTCCGCTCGTCCTCCCACCTACTCGTTCGAGCGTATGTAGCTGTATATAAAAAGTTCTGATACGATTTAGTTCAAATTTGAACACGAAGAATGAACTTGCCGTGCAAAAGAATTTCCAGACTGGCCTTGATCCGGATAAAAGTACCTGGACACGATATACAATTGGATCTGTGGATATCTCAGAAACAACTGATTCGGTTTGGCTCAAACTTTAACGTAGGAAGTTGTGTGACCGACCATACAATAGGATGCGGCAATTTTAGGCACTATCAAGAAGTTTTTTTGGAAAATCCGAAAAAATGTGCAAAATCAGAAAAATCCGGACATTCCGACCAAAAAAACGAAAAACCTTTTACAATGTGACAAAACGGCGATTGTCTGCAATCTCTGATTACTCTTTGTTCTGTTTTGTCTATAGTGGGTGTAAGCTACAATCGTACATGTAGGCCTATCATCCTGTAAGATGTCCTCGAGAGTCATGTGCTTTAGAAGGACGGTTCAGTTCACTTTCTCAAGTGAACGTCGTTCACGTGACGTCAATAAATCGCGTGTCTTTAGGTCACCATATTATGTGAATTCTTTTGTTTCGTTGCGTTGAGGCGCATGCGTTGAGTCTTTATGGGTATAGTATACGGTTCAATTCTTTTTCTGTTTTGCTGCGGCTAGCAGTTCAATAAATCCCAGTACACCAAGCCAGCCAGCCAGCATGCTAGCCAGCCAACCAGCCAGCATGCTTTCTGTTTAGATGCGGTTAGCAGTTCAATAAATCGCAGTGCCAGCCAGCCAGCAAGCCAGCTAGCCAGCCAGCCAGCCATCCAGCCAGCCAGCCAGCCAGCTAGCCAGCCAGCCAGCCAGCCAACCAGCCAGCCAGCCAACAAGCCAACCAACCAACCAACCAACCAGCCAGCCAGCCAGCCAGCCAGCCAGCCAGCCAACCAACCAACCAGCCAGCCAGCCAGCCAGCCAGCCAGCCATTCAACCAGCCATCGTGCCAGCCAGCCAGTTAGTCAACCAGCCAACAAGCCAGCCAGCTAGTCAGCCAGCATGCCAGTCAGTCAGGCAGCCAGTTAGCCAGCCAGTCAGCCATCCGGTTAGTCAGCCAGCAGCCAGCCAACCTGCCAGGCAGCCAGCCAGTCAACCAGCTGGTCAACCAGCCAGTCAGCTAGCCAATCAGTCAGCCAGCCAACCAACCAGCCAGTCTGCCAGCCATCCAGTCAGCCAGCCAGCCATTCATCCATCCCTCCAGCCAGCCATCCATCTAGCCAGCCATCCAGCAGCCAGCCAGCTAGTCAGTCAGCCAGCCTGGCAGACAGCCAGCTAGCCATCCAGCCAACCAACCTGCCATCCATCCATCCATCCATCCATCCACCCTCCCACCCACCCACCCACCCACCCATCCAACCAACCATCCATCCAACCAGCCAGCCAGCCAGCCAGCCAACCAGCCAACCAACCAGCCAGCCAGCCAGCCAGCCAGCCAGCCAGCCAGCCAGCCAGTCAGTCAGTCAGTCAAAACAGAGATTGCAGGGATCGATCGATCCCAGCACGGGCCTAAGCCCTAAGGGCTTAGCTAGAGATGGGCGGGGCATAGCTAACCTGTATTCCTGCATTTCATCTCAAGAAGGAAAATGTTACCTTGCTCTTTCCCAGTGTGCAAGTACGAATCTAGAGATTGCCTAACACACTTACATCAAATCATGTGACATGGTGGATGATTTCTTACCTAGTTTAACTTCACCTACTGATTTAATACAGACATGTTCCGTCTCGGTGCAATTCGTCGCTTCCATCTTGCCACTCTCACACATAACATGCATTATAGAGCTGCATTGAACACACCTCAAACCGATAACTGAAATGGAAATACACACATATATTAATATACTTGTAGGTCACTGTGAATGAGTGGTTATCCTAAGCGCAATGAAGGCGGAACCAGATACGTTGCAGACTCCATGATGTCACGCGTGGTTGATGGACAATCATGGTTTGGGTAATTTAACCTCGGATTGGATGTGCGTGACGGAAGGTTTGACGAAATTCAGCACTTGAATGGCTAGTGCCTGGTGAAAGGTTTGACTAACTTAACTTCTGATTGGCTGGTAATTGATGGAAGGTTTGGCTAACTTACCCTCTGTTTGGTTGGTGCTTGATGAAAGGTCTGACTAACTTCTGATTGGCTGGCGCCCGATGGGAAGTTTGGCTAACTTAACCTCTGTTTGTTTTGTGTCTGATCAAAGGAATGGCGAATTCAACCTCTGATTGGCTAGTGTTTTATAGAAGGTTTCGCTAATCTCTAGTTGGCCTGGTCGAATGTTTGGCTAACCTGACCTCTGATTGGATGATGTCTGGTGCAAGGTATGGTTAACGTAAACCTTGATTGTGCCTGCTTGTGCGTATAACACCTGCCCTTCGTTATCTGAGACATTAAGTGCTGGTCATCAGGTGAGCCAGTGTGATGAGATTACTATGCCCAACTCAAATCACTGACGTCCAGGATTCCTGACCAGTGACACTTGACAATCTAACTGATCTCCTGCACCACTGGAAGCAAGGTAAGATTTATTTGACGCAACTAAAATGTATGTAGCGGACATAACCACATGCTTACACGCCCAACCCCACACTCCGCCTGCTGTACGCTCAGATGAACATACAGGACAGATAGCAGACATATGTTGCAATCTTTGCAGTCACATTGGTTTCGAAATATTCGACAGCATGCCATATACGCCAATATGCTTTCTTTGAGATTGAAATAATTGGCGTATTCGTAGTAAATGCTCTCGGGTCATTCAATAACGTCACCGGCGTGGCTTAATGGAGGGTTGAATCGGCTGATTTGAGTTTACGTCCCTTTGATGCTCAAACTATCGTTTTAATTATGGTACAAAATAGCGCGTGACACTATGCGGTAAGTCAAGTAAATTAAAAAATAATTGCTGTATAAAATATCGGTACAAAGCAGTAGCGTCCTGTATACTAATAATCTGATATGCGCAATATGGTAGCGACGATAGCAAAGTGACGCTTCCCGTCGTTCCCTGGTGATAGGATTAGTACGGGTTCGCATTGAGAGTGGATGAGAGGTTTCATATAATGGCGACTAAATGCCCCCTCGGTGAGAAACAAAAGAGGAAATATGACTCTCCCTGGCCCTAACTAAGCGCGCATAAAGCTCATTATTCAGGCATTGTCCGGCGAATATGAAAGCAGAAGTACTCATGTTACAGACATCCATTAAGAGTGTGTCCAATACTGTCCATCACGGAAACTGTTTTTCTCGAGATGTATTACTAATCAATATTGAGAACTACCTTGAAAATATGCTTACATGGTGTCTGTTTGGTGCTTAACAGTGCTAACACTTGTACCACGACCGAACACAGAGGCGACGAATTCATCACATGGCAGACGCTTGGAGTATTGGGTTGTATATTCTGTAAATAGTTGGACTGTAGGACGCGGTTGCCCTGGTAACTGCTTCTAATATTTAGATAGTGGGATATCAGGGATCAAAGGAGCACGTTAAATCAGTGACAGACAGAGAGACGTAGTGCGGTTAGAATCGTGTAAAAAGATCAAAGTGGAATCAGTAAAGATACTGCGTTATCATTATTTAGCTCAATGATGAACTAAACAGTATCAATCACATGCTAATGCACATAAGTGTCTGACGTCATAGTCAAATACGTGAAATATTAGCTGACATCACAGTCATAATGACGTGGATCTCTCCGTAATGAAATTCGAAAAGTCCATCATGTGTACGAATTGTTTATCTTTTATAGGCAGCAACATAACCAGTCAAATTAGTTTCAAAATATTCAATAGATTGCCTATATAGCTACATTGTAATTGGGCTTCTGAGAATTCAGAATTAAATGTATATAACAGAAGTGAACGCACGCCTTCTGCCAGCTCAGGTCTAGTTAGGGGTGTTTGATCAGTCCGTCTGTTGGTACGCAGCTACAGCGAGTGTAAATACTGCCATGGTGATACATATGCTTAATATGTATACCCGTCGATGAAAGCTTGGCTCTCAAACATCCTTGTCGCTATGACACGTGACTGTCACATGTTCTTGTAGCCCTGCCACGTAACGGTCAGGATCCGCAGACAGTATCCACGTCACATGACTCTCGACCTCCAAATATGTCATCCGGACTATCGATGTTTCGAAAACATCTGTAGACAGAGTGGAACAGACATGGTTGACATATAATTGGACACAATTATGCTGGTAAAAGATTTTTTAGAGATCATTTAAAATTCTGTCACTCGACTACGGCAACTTCATCCTCAATTTTACACACCCACCCGATGTAATCAATTGTTCAAATACCCTAAAGGCGTAAAGAAAATGAAACGAAATGAAATGAAATTCTATTTTCAGCTGGAGTTACCTTTCAGTCACCGGAACAGATTAGATACCTGAAGGCCAACTCCTTGCACGGAAATTGATGTCGCTGCGTGGGACAAAAGTTAGAATCACAAACAAGAGTTGGTAGACGGAGAGACGAAGAGATAAATTGCCGAACACAGTAGTGTCATAAGATAAGATAAATTATATCCTAGCCAGCGACCGTCAGTTAGTGCTGAAGAAGTGACCGAGATGGTCACGAAAGCTACACTCAAACAATTTCTACATTACGGAGAGCTAACTACTTTTTCCTCATTATATATTTTACTGGTACACTCTGAGCTCTCAGCGAGTGCTCATTCCTTATTATATGTCTTACTGGTACACTCTGAGCTCTCAGCGAGTGCTCATTCCTTATTATATATCTTACTGGTACACTCTGAGCTCTCAGCGAGTGCTCATTCCTTATTATATATCTTACTGGTACACTCTGAGCTCTCAGCGAGTGCTTATTCCTTATTATATGTCTTACTGGTACACTCTGAGCTCTCAGCGAGTGCTCATTCCTTATTATATGTCTTACTGGTACACTCTGAGCTCTCAGCGAGTGCTCATTCCTTATTATATGTCTTACTGGTACACTCTGAGCTCTCAGCGAGTGCTCATTCCTTATTATATGTCTTACTGGTACACTCTGAGCTCTCAGCGAGTGCTCATTCCTTATTATATATCTTACTGGTACACTCTGAGCTCTCAGCGAGTGCTCATTCCTTATTATATATCTTACTGGTACATTCTGAGCTCTCAGCGAGTGCTTATTCCTTATTATATGTCTTACTGGTACACTCTGAGCTCTCAGCGAGTGCTCATTCCTTATTATATATCTTACTGGTACACTCTGAGCTCTCAGCGAGTGCTCATTCCTTATTATATATCTTACTGGTACAACCTGCGCTCTCGGCGTGTGCGCATTCCTTATTATATATCTTACTGGTACACTCTGAGCTCTCAGCGAGTGCTCATTCCTTATTATATATCTTACTGGTACACTCTGAGCTCTCAGCGAGTGCTCATTCCTTATTATATATCTTACTGGTACATTCTGAGCTCTCAACGAGTGCTTATTCATTATTATATATCTTACTGGTACACTCTGAGCTCTCAGCGAGTGCTCATGTGATGTACATTATAGTGTCCGGCGACACAAGTATAGGTTGCAGTATTTCCATCTTAAAGGCACATATTCTCAGCAGAATGCTGGAAAATAAAATTGTTCAAATTGTATACATTTAGAAGCTTACATTGTGCGACTAGATGTAATGAAACGAAGTAAATCCCAACATATGATGATTTCATTCCATATACATTAATACAATTGTTTAAAGGAAAGGACCAGGGAAATAACACATGCTCTTGAATGATAGCTTTATATAATACTCAACCTATAGCCACTAGTTAGAAACAGAAATAAATGAGAATAATTTAAAGAAAGCAGATAAATACCGTGTGTGCCACTCCCGCAGGAACCAATTAATGACGCAGCTGGTCAATGCGACTGGTGTACACCAAGCGAATACATAATACACGCTATAGCCAGCCATATAAGCTCAGTTATATTCGTCTAAAGCTAATTAGCCCCTACTTTCTGCAGGTAAAGTACTGTCCAGTTTTAAAAGAATTTGCTGGCAATCCCTTGTTTCAAACGACAGAATATACTTTCAGTCACACGAACTTGAAAATATTCAGTAAGTATCACGTTGCGGCCCTGGAAACCAGCAGTGTTTTTAAAAAATCATATTGACCGAAATCTGTTGCTTCCACCGGATAAAAGTGATTTTCAAATAAAATGTTTTCAAAATGATCACTAGTGAATTAACAGTAGCGAGTTAATCTCTCTACATGGGCGCCTATAGGGAATATTATTAATACCGCTTACGAAACTATGTTCAGGCGTGATCTGTTATATTCTAGTACGCGGTATACCTGCACACACAGTTCGAACACAGCGGAGTGCGAAGCGCCAGCGACATCACTAATTGGTTCCAAGCTAACCGCTTATAGTTTTAGTGAATGATGTTTCTAAAATAATCCCGATCAATTTCCATTTTTTTTACCGGTGGTAGTTTGTTTAATATTGTATGAAAGTGTACCGTAAACGGCCAACCAATGAAGCATGCATCTTCGTATATACCCAAGTAACCGGCACGAACCAGGGACTATTTAACCCTTTATGTACGAATCCGACCAAAACCCGGACTATGCATTGGCCTTAAGGAAGGTCCATTTGTAGGTCGGGAGAGGGCTGGCGGGGATTTACCACTGGTAATACTGGAATATCTGTTCTGATAACTGAGCCAGTCATTCCAGGGGTGAGTTGTCAGAAGTACTCGTGTCTAGGCCTGCAAATGGCCAACCAATAAGCAAATATTTTGACTTTTTGATCAGTTTAGTCATTAAGTGGTTAAAGATGACATGATGAAACACTTCGTTCACATAGAAGCTGTGGCTGCAGCCGCTGCCACAAATACTACTGCCACTACTACTACTACTACTACTACTACTACTACTACTACTACTACTACTACTACTACTACTACTACTACTACTACTACTACTACTACTACTACTACTACTACTACTACAGGCATTCCGGCCCATAGTAATGGCATCCAGCCTTGTACGAGAGTAGGAGGTCATCCAGGACTAATGACAGAAAGCCTCTGAATACACCTTGGAGGACCGCCAGCCTTGGCAACAAAATTCGAACATCCAGACTGGACATATTCATCATTCTCGCTTGAGGGTTGCTAACGGTTCTTGCTGGGGATTGTTGCTCTTTGTCGCATAGCGCATGCCATACAAAAAGCAAGCGATTTTCAGCATGAATTGCCTGCGGCTATCGGACGGGGGTCGTGGATGGGCTTAGTCAGGTTGTAAGTCTAAAATGATGACGTTTATGGGGTTGCCTCTCATAGATCACATGGCGTCCACTAGCGACTGGCTTGACTAGAGGAGTGTTGCTGCTATCCACACTGTGTAACCAGAACACTAGAAGATTACTATCAAATAAACCTGCAGCAACACTCCCAGCAGCCTAGAAATAATAAAATATTTAAAAAAAAGATGCTAATATTGGTGATCACAATACGGCTACAATGACGAGAAATATGATCATAACAATTTTAATAACGATACTTAGAATATATTATTAATTATTTATTAGAAATATTGTACATAGCTTCTCTATAATACTAGTGTTTTCATGAGAATAAACTAAATTGCTAATGGAATTACCAATAAACATCATTTGTTATTTCCCTTTCCCTTCCTTCCTTTAAGTTGTGAAATTGAATTAGAGATACGAGTCCCTCGTAACCAAGTAAACCTAGTCCCAGTGTAAGTGGCGTATCTGCGGAGACGTCTTCATTTAAGCACTGTGGAAGAGACTGAGTCCATGTGTTATATTAGATCTTTGCTGAGTGGATGAATTGCAAGATTAATGTAGTGGTTGTTAATTCGGACATGGCCTGCCATACAACACATGACACATCTATAATCTGTTAGAAGATGCGATCAAAGGTCAATGTAATATTAATGGATATATCGCAACGGTGTTAGCCTCCATTAGGGCGAGTCAGGCTTCCTTCTATATGCACACGCCATGTGCATTCTTTCTGGAGACATGGATAGGTGAATTAGATTGTGAACCATCTTGTGATATGAACTCGATTGTGGACCGTCTTTTTTATATGAACTAGACTGTGAACCATCTTGTGATATGAACTAGATTGTGAACCATCTTGTGATATGAACTAGATTGTGAACCATCTTGTGATATGAACTGGATTGTGAACCATTTTGTGAAATGAACTGGATTGTGAACCATCTTGTGATATGAACTAGATTGTGAACCATTTTGTGAAATGAACTGGATTGTGAACCATCTTGTGATATGAACTAGATTGTGAACCATCTTGTGATATGAACTGGATTGTGAACCATCTTGTGATATGAAGTAGATTGTGAACCATCATGTGATATGAAGTGGATTGTGAACCATCATGTTATATGAACTGGATTGTGAACCATCTTGTGATATGAACTGGATTGTAAACCATCTTGTGATATGAACTAGATTGTGAACCATCTTGTGATGTGAACTGGATTGTGAACCATCTTGAACTGTTCACTAGATTGTGAACCATTTTGTGATGTGAACTGGAATGTGAGCCATCTTGTGATACGAACTGGATTGTGAACCATCCTGTGATATGAACTAGATTATCAACCATCATGTGATATGAACTAAAATGTGAACCGAACCATCTTGTGATATGCACTACATAGTGAACTATCATGTGATAAGAACTAGATTGTAAACCATCTTGTGATATGAAGTAGATTGCGACAGATCCTGTGATATGAACTGGATTGTGAACCATCTTGAACTGTTCACTAGATTGTGAACCATCGTGTGGTGTGAACTGGAATGTGAACCATCTTGTGATACGAACTGGATTGTGAACCATCATGTGATATGAACAAGATCCATCGTGTGGTGTGAACCGGAATGTGAACCATCTTGTGATACGAACTGGATTGTGAACCATCCTGTGATATGAACAAGATTGTGAACCATCATGTGATATGAACTAGATTGTGAACCATCATGTGATATGAACAAGAATGTGAACCGAACCATCTTGTGATATGAACTAGAATGTGAACCATCTTGTGATGTGAACTAGAATGTGAACCGAACCATCTTGTGATATGAACTAGATTGTGAACCATCTTGTGATATGAACTACATTGTGAACCATCTTGAACCTTGCACTAGATTGTGACCATTGTGACCCATTTTGTGATATGAACTAGATTGTGAACCATCTTGAAATATGCACTAGATTGTGAAACATCTTGTGATGCGAACTGGATTGTGAACCACATTGTGATGTGAACTTGATTGTGAACCGTCTTGTGATATGAAGTAGATTGCGAACCACCTCGAACTCTGCACTAAATTCTGAAGCATATTGGGATATGAACTAGATTGTGAACCATCTTGTGATATAAACTAGAGTGTAAACCATCTTGTGATATGAACTAGATTGTGAACATCATGTGGTATGAACTAGATTGTGAACCATCTTGTGATATAAACTAGAGTGTAAACCATCTTGTGATATGAACTAGATTGTGAACATCATGTGGTATGAACTAGATTGTGAACCATCTTGAACTGTGCACTAGATTGTGAACCATCTTGTGATATGAACCTGATTGTGAACCATCTTGTGATATGAATTGGATTGTAAACCATCATGTGATATGAACTGGATTGTCAACCATCTTGTGATGTGAACTGGATTGTGAACCATCTTGAAATCTCAACCAGATCGTGGTGCGATATGAACTAGGTCGTGGTGAGATATGAACTAGATTGTGGTGAGATATGCACTAGATCATGGTGAGATATGAACTAGATCGTGATGAGACATAAACTAGATCGTGTTGAGATATGAAGTAGATCGTGTTGAGATATGAACTAGATCATGGTGAAATATGAACTAGATCGTGGTAAAGTATGGACTAGATCGTGTTGAGATATGAACTAGATCGTGGCGAGATATGAACTAGATCGTGGTGAGATATGAACTAGATCGTGATGAGACATAAACTAGATCACGTTGAGATATGAATTGGATCGTGTTGAGATATGAACTAGATCGTGATGAGACATAAACTATATCACGTTGAGATATGAATTGGATCGTGTTGAGATATGAACGAGATCGTGTTGAGATATGAATTGGATCGGGTTGAGATATGGATTAGATCGTGGTGAAATATGAACTAGCTCGTGGTGAGATATAAACTAGGTCGTGGTGAGATATGAACTAGATCGTGGTGAGATATGAATTACATCGTGATGAGACATAAACTAGATCATGTTGAGATATGAATTGGATCGTGTGAGATATGGACTAGATCGTGGTGAAATATGAACTAGCTCGTGGTGAGATGTGAACTAGATCGTGCTGAGATATGAACTAGATCATGGCGGGATATGAACCAGATCATGGCGGGATATGAACTAGATCGTCGTAAGATATGGACAAGATCGTGTTGAGATGTGAATTAGATCATGGTGAGATATGAATTAGATCATGGTGAGATATGAATTAGATCATGGTGAGATATGAACTAGATCGTGGTGAGATATGAACTAGATCATGGTGAAATATGAACTAGATCATGGTGAGATATGAACTAGATCGTGGTACGGTATGGACTAGATCGTGGTAAGATATGAACTACAACGTCGTAAGATATGGACAAGATCGTGTTGAGATATGAAATATGAACTAAATCGTGGCGGGATATGGACTAGATTGTGGTAAGATATGAACTAGATCGTGGTCAGATATGAACTAGATCGTGGTCAGATATGAACTAGATCGTGGTGATATATGAACTCGATCGTGGTGATATATGCATTAGATCGTGGTGAGATATGAACTAGATCGTGGTGGAATATGAACTAGATCATGGTGAGATATGAACCAGATCATGGTGAGATATGAACTAGATCATGGTGAGATATGGACTAGATCATGGTGAGATATGAACCAGATCATGGTGAGATATGAACTAGATCATGGTGAGATATGGACTAGATCATGGTGAGATATGTATTAGATCATGGTGAGATATGAACCAGATCATGGTGGGATATGTATTAGATCATGGTGAGATATGAACTAAATCATGGTGAGATATGAATTAGATCATGGTGCGATATGAACTAGATCATGGTGAGATATGGACTAGATCGTGGTGAAATATGAACTAGATCATGGTGAGATATGGACTAGATCGTGGTGAGATATGAACTAGATCATGGTACGGTATGGACTAGATCGTGGTGAGATATGAACTACATCGTCGTAAGATATGGATAAGATCGTGTTGAGATATGAAATATGAACTAAATCGTGGCGGGATATGGACTAGATCGCGGTAAAATATGAACTAGATCGTGGTCAGATATGAACTATATCGTGGTCAGAAATTAACTAGATCGTGGTGATATATGAACTCGATCGTGGTGATATATGCATTAGATCGTGGTGAGATATGAACTAGATCGTGGTGGAATATGAACTGGATCATGGTGAGATATGAACCAGATCATTGTGAGATATGAACTAGATCGTGGTGAGATATGAACCAGCTCATGGTGAGATATGAATTGCATCATGGTGAGATATGTACCAGATCATGGTGAGATATGAATTAGATCATGGTGAGATATGAATTAGATCATGGTGAGATAGGAACCAGATCATGGTGAGATATGAACTCGATCATGGTGAGATATGGACTAGATCGTGGTGGGATATGAACTAGATCATGGTGAGATATGAACTAGATCGTGGTGAGATATGAACCAGATCATGGTGAGATATGAATTAGATCATGGTGAGATATGAACCAGACCATGGTGAGATATGAATTAGATCACGGTGAGATATGAATTAGATGATGGTGAGATATGAATTAGATCATGGTGAGATATGAACCAGATCATGGTGAGATATGGACTAGATCATGGTGAGATATGAACCACACCATGGTGAGATATGAATTAGATCATGGTGAGATATGAATTAGATCATGGTGAGATATGAATCAGACCATGGTGAGATATGGACTAGATCATGGTGAGATATGAACTAGATCATGGTGAGATCTGAACCAGATCGTGGTGAGATATGGACAAGATCGTGGTAAGATATGGACTAGATCGTGGCGAGATACGGACTAGATCATGATGAGATATGAACTAGATCATGGTGAGATATGAACCAGATCATGGTACGGTATGGACTAGATCGTGGTGAGATATGAACTACATCGTCGTAAGATATGGATAAGATCGTGTTGAGATTTGAAATATGAACTAAATCGTGGCGGTATATGGACTAGATCGTGGTAAAATATGAACTAGATCGTGGTCAGATATGAACTATATCGTGGTGAGATATTAACTAGATCGTGGTGATATATGAACTCGATCGTGGTGATATATGCATTAGATAGTGGTGAGATATGAACTAGATCGTGGTGGAATATAAACTGGATCATGGTGAGATATGAACCAGATGATTGTGAGATATGAACTGGATCATGGTGAGATATGGACTAGATCATGGTGAGATATGAATAAGATCATGGTGAGATATGAATTAGATCATGGTGAGATATGTATTAGATCATGGCGAGATATGAACCAGATCATGGTGGGATATGAGTTAGATCATGGTGAGATATGAACTAGATCATGGTGAGATATGGACTAGATCGTGGTGAGATATGAACTAGATCATGGTTAGATATGAACTAGATCGTGGTGAGATATGAACCAGAACATGGTGAGATATGAATTGGATCATGGTGAGATATGAACCAGATCATGGTGAAATATGAATCAGATCATGGTGAGATATGAATTAGATCATGGTGAGATATGAACCAGATCATGGTGAGATATGAACTAGATCATGGTGAGATATGGACCAGATCGTGGTGGGATATGAACTAGATCATGGTGAGATATGAACTAGATCGTGGTGAGATATGAAACAGATCATGGTGAGATATGAATTAGATCATGGTGAGATATGAACCAGACCACGGTGAGATATGAATTAGATCACGGTGAGATATGAATTAGATCATGGTGAGATATGAATTAGATCATGGTGAGATATGAACCAGATCATGGTGAGATATGGACTAGATCATGGTGAGATATGAACCACACCATGGTGAGATATATATTAGATCATGGTGAGATATGAATTAGATCATGGTGAGATATGAACCAGACCATGGTGAGATATGGACTAGATCATGGTGGGATATGAACTAGATCATGGTGAGATCTGAACCAGATCGTGGTGAGATATGGACTAGATCGTGGTGAGATATGAACTAGATCATGGTGAGATATGAACTAGATCGTGGTGAGATATGAACCAGAACATGGTGAGATATGAATTGGATCATGGTGAGATATGAACCAGATCATGGTGAAATATGAATCAGATCATGGTGAGATATGAATTAGATCATGGTGAGATATGAACTAGATCATGGTGAGATATGGACCAGATCGTGGTGGGATATGAACTAGATCATGGTGAGATATGAACTAGATCGTGGTGAGATATGAAACAGATCATGGTGAGATATGAATTAGATCATGGTGAGATATGAACCAGACCACGGTGAGATATGAATTAGATCACGGTGAGATATGAATTAGATCATGGTGAGATATGAATTAGATCATGGTGAGATATGAACCAGATCATGGTGAGATATGGACTAGATCATGGTGAGATATGAACCACACCATGGTGAGATATATATTAGATCATGGTGAGATATGAATTAGATCATGGTGAGATATGAACCAGACCATGGTGAGATATGGACTAGATCATGGTGGGATATGAACTAGATCATGGTGAGATCTGAACCAGATCGTGGTGAGATATGGACTAGATCGTGGTAAGATATGGACTAGATCGTGGCGAGATACGGACTAGATCATGATGAGATATGTACTAGATCGTGGTGAGATATGAACCAGATCATGGTGAGATATTAACTAGATCATGGTGAGATATGGACTAGATCATAGTGAGATATGAACAAGATCATGGTGAGATATGAACTAGATCGTGGTCAGATATGAACTAGATCGTGGTGATATAAGAACTCGATCGTGGTGATATATGCATTAGATCGTGGTGAGATATGAACTAGATCGTGGTGGAATATGAACTAATTCCTGGTGGTATATGAACTGGATCGTGGTGAGATATGAACTATCGTGATAAGATATGGACTAGATCGTGTCGAGATATCAAACTAGATCGTGATGAGATATGAACTACATCGTTGCAAGATATGGACAAGATCGTGTTGAGTTATGAAATCTGGACTAGATCGTGGCGAGATATGGACTAGATCGTGGTGAGACAGGGACCAGATCGTGGTGAGATATGAACAAGATCATGTTGAAATATGGACTAGATCGTGGTAAGATATGGACTAGATCGTGGTGAGATATGAACTGGATCATGGTGATATATGAATTAGATCATGGTGAGATATGGACTAGATCATGGTGAGATATGAACTAGATCGTGGTGAGATATGGACTAGATCGTGGTGAGATATGAACCAGATCGTGGTGAGATATGGACTAGATCGTGGTAAGATATGAACCAGACCGTGGTGAGATATGGACTAGATCGTGGTGAGATATGAACCAAATCGTGGTGAGATATAAACTAGATCGTGTTGTGATATGAACTAGATCGTAGTGAGATATGGACGAGCCTGTGTTGAATCGAGAACACACATTAGAGCCGGCTTCAACTCAATTATGTTGAACGCGAATTATAGCTGGATGACTATTATTGGGATGACTTTGATCACCCGTAACTATACATACGATGAGTGCCAGTAGAATCTAAATCTTAAGTAGTAACAGTTATATTGCAATTTTAAACGGATAAAGCGAATGAGTGAGGAAAATTATCCGCGTGATGAACTGCTTCCAATCGGTGTAATACAGCACAAAACCGCAAACCTTTCGATGAATATAATTAAAACCTAGTTGAGATATGAATACGTGTCCGGCACACAGAAGACACCTGATGAAGGTCGGTTAGACAAGGCTTAATGGACCTTTCCAGTTTATCCATAAATCATCTGACGTCATATGGTGTCATAATTAACTAAGCGACTTGATTTAGTCCGTCTATAACGCTTAATAGTCCGACACGTTGTACGAATTGTATGTCTTTACCATTTAATAAACATTCTTTTGAATATTTTGAAACTAATTTGACTGGGCGCTGTTGTTGCCACGAACGAGGTGTGACCGTGTGAGTATAGCTTAGCTAGAGATGGGCTAAATCAGGAACGGTTCATTAGTACGAGGCGATGAGAAGTGGACAACATGATGAAGGTCCCTCAGGCAATACTTAGTCCGGGTGATGAGAAGTAGACAACATGATGAAGGCCAGTTAGACAAGGCTTAGTCCTGGGTGATGAGGAGTGGACACATAATAAAGGTCCCTTAGACAAGGCTTAGTCCTGGGTGATGACAAGTGGACATATGATCAAGGTGCCTTAGACTAGGCTTAGTCCGGGGGCGATGAGGAGTGGACACATGATCAAGGTGGTTTAGACAAGGCTTAGTCCTGGGTGGTGACAAGTGGACACATGATCAAGGTGGTTTAGACAAGGCTTAGTCCGGGGGCGATGAGGAGTGGACATATGATCAAGGTGGTTTAGACTAGGCTTAGTCCGGGGGCGATGAGGAGTGGACACATGATCAAGGTGGTTTAGACTAGGCTTAGTCCGGGGGCGATGAGGAGTGGACACATGATCAAGGTGGTTTAGACTAGGCTTAGTCCGGGGGCGATGAGGAGTGGACACATGATCAAGGTGGTTTAGACTAGGCTTAGTCCGGGGGCGATGAGGAGTGGACACATGATCAAGGTGGTTTAGACTAGGCTTAGTCCGGGGGGCGATGAGGAGTGGACACACGATCAAGGTGGTTTAGACAAGGCTTAGTCCTGGGTGATGACAAGTGAACACATGATCAAGGTGCCTTAGACAAGGCTTAGTCCGGGGGCGATGACAAGTGAACACATGATCACGGTGCCTTAGACAAGGCTTAGTCCGGGGGCGATGAGGAGTGGACACATGATCAAGGTGGTTTAGACAAGGCGGAGTCCTGGGCGATGACAAGTGGACACATGATCAAGGTGGTTTAGACAAGGCTTAGTCTTGGGTCATGACAAGTGGACACATGATCAAGGTGGTTTAGACAAGGCTTAGTCCTGGGTGATGACAAGTGGATACATGATCAAGGTAGTTTAGACAAGGCTTAGTCCTGGGTGATGACAACTGGACACATGATCAAGGCATTTTGGACAAGGCTTAGTCCTGGGTGATGACAAGTGGACACATGATCAAGGTGGTTTAGACAAGGCTTAGTCCTGAGTGATGACAAGTGGACACGTGATCAAGGTGGTTTAAACAAGGCTTAGTCCGGGGACGATGAGATATGGATAAAGACCATAATATTTGGTTCACACATCTGCAGTTCCACCAGGATTTCAAATCGTTGAGCAACAGTAAACATTGCTTCTAAGTCTTTCAGGGAGCTGTGGTTTCACGGTTCTAAAATCCCCACGGAAGTCAAGATGCATTTGTGCGATGGTACATGTCTCTCAATAAAGTTTTAGAACTGCGAAAGCTGGGCAGCTCCAGAGGCCCCATAACAAATGTAATCCTTGTCACCGCAAACACATGCGAGCAATCAAGAATCACCCATGGTCACAAACTAATCTTAGACTCAGCAATCACGAATCACCCCTGATCACAGTCTAATCTTAGACTCAGCAATCACGAACCACCCCTGGTCACAGACTAATATCAGACTAAGCAATCACGAAATCACGAATCACCCTTGTTCACAGACTGATATCAGCCTCAGCAATCACGAACCACCCCTGGTCACAGACTGATATCAGACTCAGCAATCACGAACCACCCCTGGTCACAGACTAAAATCAGACTCAGCAATCACGAACCACCCCTGGTCACAGACTAATCTCAGACTCAGCAATCACACAGCACCGCTGGTCACAGACTAATCTGACACTCAGCAATAATGAATCAGCCCTGGTCACATACTAATCTCAGACTCAGCAATCACGAACAACCCCTAGTCACAGACTAATCTCAGACTCAGCAATCACGAACCACCCCTGGTCACAGACTAATCTGATATTCAGCAATCACGAATCACCCCTGGACACAGTCTAATCGTAGACTCAGCAATCACGAGCCACCCATGTTCACAGACTAATATCAGACTCAGCAATCACGAGCCACCCCTGGTCACAGACTAATATCAGACTCAGGAATCACGAATCACCCATGGTCACAGACTAATCTGAGACTCAGCAATCACGAATCACCCCTGGTCACAGTCTAATCTTAGACTCAGCAATCACGAACCACGCCTGGTCACAGACCAATATCAGACTCAGCAATCACGAATCACCCCTGGGACACAGTCTAATCGTAGAGTCAGCAATCACGAGCCACCCATGTTCACAGACTAATATCAGACTCAGCAATCACGAGCCAGACCTGGTCACAGACTAATATCAGACTCAGCAATCACGAATCACCCATGGTCACAGACTAATCTCAGACTCAGCAATCACGAATCACCCCTGGTCACAGTCTAATCTTAGACTCAGCAATCACGAACCACCCCTGGCCACAGACTAATCTCAGACTCAGCAATCACGAACTACCCCTGGTCACAAACTAATAACAGATTCAGCAAACACGAAACAAATACAAGACTCAGCAATCACGAACCAGCCCTGATCACAGAATAATCTCAGACTCAGCAATCACGAATCATCCCTCGTCACAGACTAATATCAGACTCAGCAATCACGAACCACCCCTGGTCACAGACTAATCTCAGACTCAGCAATCACGAATCAGCCCTGGTCACATACTAATCTCAGACTCAGCAATCACAAAGCACCCCTGTTCACAGACTAGTCTGACACTCAGCAATACCGAACCACCCCTGGCCACAGAATAATATCAGACTCAGCAATCACGAACAACCCCTGGTTATAGACTAATCTCAGACTCAGCAATCACGAACCACCCTTGGTCACAGAGTGATCTCAGACTCTGGAATCACGAACCACCCTGGTCACAGACTAATATCAGAGTCAGCAATCACGAACCACCCCTGGTCACGGACTAATCTCAGACTCAGCAATTACGAATCACCCCTGGTCGTAGACTAATATCGGGTTCAGCAATCAGAAAGCACCCATGGTCACATACTAATCTGACACTCAGCAATCACGAATCAGCCCTGGTTACATACTAATCTCAGACTCAGCAAACACGAATCACCCCTGGTCACAGACTAATATCAGACTCAGAAATCACGAACCACCCCTCGTCACGGACTAATCTCAGACTCATCAATCACGAACCACCCTTGATCACAGACTGATCTCAGACTCAGCAAACAGAACGCACCCCCGGTCACAGACTAATCTGATACTCAGCAATCACGAACCACCCCTGGTCACAGACTAATATCAGACTCAGCAATCACGAACCAAATATCAGACTCAGCAATCACGAATCAGCCCTGGTCACATACTAATCTCGGACTCAGCAATCACAAAGCACCCATGGTCACAGACCTATCTGACACTCAGCAATCACGAACCACCCCTGGACACAGAATAATATCAGACTCAGCAATCACGAACCACACCTGGTCACAGACTGTTCTCATACTGAGCAATCACGAACCATCCCTGGTCACAGACTAATCTCAGACTCAGAAATTACGAATCACCCATGGCCATAGACTAATCTCAGACTCAGCAATCACGAATCACCCCTGGTCATAGACTAATCTCAGACTCAGCAATCACGAACCACCCCTGGTCACAGACTGATCTCAGACTCAGGAATCACGAACCACCCCTGGTCGTAGACTAATATCAGATTCAGCAATCAGAAAGCACCCATGGTCACATACTAATCTGACAATCAGCAATCACGAATCAGCCCTGGTTACATACTAATCTCAGACTCAGCAATCACGAACCACCCCTGGTCACGGACTAATCTCAGACTCAGCAATTACGAATCACCCCTCGTCACGGACTAATCTCAGACTCATCAATCACGAACCACCCTTGATCACAGACTGATCTCAGACTCAGCAAACAGAACGCACCCCCGGTCACAGACTAATCTGATCCTCAGCAATCACGAATCAGCCCTGGTCACATACTAATATCAGACTCAGCAATCACGAACCACCCCTGGGCACAGACTAATATCAGACTCAGCAATCACGAATCACCCCTGGTCACAAACTAATATCAGACTCATCAATCACGAACCACCCCTGGTCACAGACTAAAATCAGACTCAGCAATCACACAGCACCGCTGGTCACAGACTAATCTGATACTCAGCAATAACGAATCAGCCCTGGTCACATACTAATCTCAGACTCAGCAATCACGAACAACCCCATGTCACAGACTACTCTCAGACTCAGCAATCACGAACCACCCCTGGTCACAGACTAATATCAGACTCAGCAATCACGAACCAAATATCAGACTCAGCAATCACGAATCAGCCCTGGTCACATACTAATCTCGGACTCAGCAATCACAAAGCACCCATGGTCACAGACTTATCTGACACTCAGCAATCACGAACCACCCCTGGACACAGAATAATATCAGACTCAGCAATCACGAACCACACCTGGTCACATACTGTTCTCATACTGAGCAATCACGAACCATCCCTGGTCACAGACTAATCTCAGACTCAGAAATTACGAATCACCCATGGCCATAGACTAATCTCAGACTCAGCAATCACGAATCACCCCTGGTCATAGACTAATCTCAGACTCAGCAATCACGAACCACCCCTGGTCACGGACTGATCTCAGACTCAGGAATCACGAACCACCCCTGGTCGTAGACTAATATCAGATTCAGCAATCAGAAAGCACCCATGGTCACATACTAATCTGACAATCAGCAATCACGAATCAGCCCTGGTTACATACTAATCTCAGACTCAGCAATCACAAAGCACCCCTGGTCACAGACTAATCTGACACTCAGCAATCACGAACCACCCCTGGCCACAGAATAATATCAGACTCAGCAATCACGAACCACCCCTGGTCACGGACTAATCTCAGACTCAGCAATTACGAATCACCCCTCGTCACGGACTAATCTCAGACTCATCAATCACGAACCACCCTTGATCACAGACTGATCTCAGACTCAGCAAACAGAACGCACCCCCGGTCACAGACTAATCTGATCCTCAGCAATCACGAATCAGCCCTGGTCACATACTAATATCAGACTCAGCAATCACGAACCACCCCTGGGCACAGACTAATATCAGACTCAGCAATCACGAATCACCCCTGGTCACAAACTAATATCAGACTCATCAATCACGAAACAACCGTGATCACAGACTAATCTCAGACTCAGCAAACAGAACACACCCCCGGTCACAGACTAATCTGATACTCAGCAATCACGAACCAAATATCAGACTAATCAATCACGAACCACCCCATGTCACATACTACTCTCAGACTCAGCAATCACGAATCAGCCCTGGTCACATACTAATCTCAGACTCAGCAATCACAAAGCACTCCTGGTCACAGACTAATCTGACACTCAGCAATACCGAACCACCCCTGGCCACAGAATAATCTCAGACTCAGCAATCACGAATCACCCCTGGTCGTAGACTAATATCAGATTCAGCAATCAGAAAGCACCCATGGTCACATACTAATCTGACACTCAGCAATCACGAATCAGCCCTGGTTACATACTAATCTCAGACTCAGCAATCAGAAATCACCCATGGTCACAGACTAATCTCAAACTCAGCAAACACGAATCACCCCTGGTCACAGACTAATATAAGTCTCAGCAATCACGAACCAACCCTGGTCACGGACTAACCTCAGACTCAGCAATCACGAACCACCCCTGGTCACGGACTGATCTCAGACTCAGCAATCACGAACCACCCCTGGTCACGGACTGATATTAGACTCAGCAATCACGAATCACCCATGGTCACAAACTAATCTCAGACTCAGCAAATACGAATCACCCCTGGCCACAGACTAATCTCAGACTCAGCAATCAGAACGCACCGCGGTCATAGACTAATCTGATACTCAGCAATCACGAATCAGCCCTGGTCACATACTAATATCAGACTCAGCAATCACGAACCACCCCTGGTCAGAGACTAATATCAGACTCAGCAATCACTAATCACCCCTGTTCACAAACTAATATCAGACTCAGCAATCACGAACCACCCTTGATCACAGACTGATCTCAGACTCAGCAATCACGAACCACCCCTGGCCACAGACTAATATCAGACTCATCAATCACGAACCACTCTTTGTCACAGACTGATCTCATACTGAGCAATCACGAACCATCCCTGGTCACTGACTATTCTCAGACTCAGCAATTACGAATCACCCATGGCCACAGACTAATCTCAGACTCAGCAATCACGAATCACCCCTGATCATAGACTAATCTCTGACTCAGCACTCACGAACCACCCCTGGTCACAGACTAATCTGAGACTCAGCAATCACGAATTATCCCTGGTCACATACTAATATCAGACTCAGCAATCACGACTCAGCCCTGGCCACAGACTAATCTCAGACTCAGCAAACACGAATCACCCCTGGTCACAGACTAATACTAGACTCAGCAATCACAAACCAAATATCAGACTCAGCAATCACGAACCACCCCTTGTCACAGACTAATCTCAGACTCAGCAATCACGAACCACCCCTGGTCACAGACTAATATCAGACTCAGCAATCACGAATCACCCCTGGTCACAAACTAATATCACACTCATCAATCACGAACCACCCATGATCACAGACTGATCTCAGACTCAGCAATCACGAACCACCCCTGGCCACAGACTAATATCAGACTCATCAATCACGAACCACCCTTGGTCACAGACTGCTCTCATACTGAGCAATCACGAACCATCCCTGGTCACAGACTATTCTCAGACTCAGCAATTACGAATCACCCATTGCCACAGACTAATCTCAGACTCAGCAATCACGAATCACCCCTGATCATAGACTAATCTCTGACTCAGCACTCACGAACCACCCCTGGTCACAGACTAATCTGAGACTCAGCAATCACGAATTATCCCTGGTCACATATTAATATCAGACTCAGCAATCACGACTCAGCTCTGGCCACAGACTAATCTCAGACTCAGCACTCACGAACCACCCCTGGTCACAGACTAATCTGAGACTCAGCAATCACGAATTATCCCTGGTCACATATTAATATCAGACTCAGCAATCACGAATCACCCCTGGTCACAGACTAATACTAGACTCAGCAATCACGAACCAAATATCAGACTCAGCAATCACGAACCACCCCTTGTCACAGACTAATCTCAGACTCAGCAATCACGAACCATCCCTGGTCACAGACTAACATCAGACTCGGCAATCACGAACCAAATATCAGACTAATCAATCACGAACCACCCCATGTCACAGACTAATCTCAGACTCAGCAATCTCGAATCAGCCGTGGTCACATACTAATCTCAGACTCAGCAATCACAAAGCACCCCTGGTCACAGACTAATCTGATACTCAGCAATACCGAACCACCCATGGCCACAGAATAATATCAGACTCAGCAATCACGAACCACCGCTGGTCACAGACTGGTCTCATACTCAGCAATCACGAACCATCCCTGGTCACAGACTAATCTCAGACTCAGCAATTACGAATCACCCATGGCCACAGACTAATCTCAGACTCAGCAATTACGAATCACCCCTGGTCATAGACTAATCTCAGACTCAGCAATCACGAACCACCCCTGGTCACAGACTGATCTCAGATTCAGGAATCACGAACTACCCCTGGTCACAGACTAATATCAGACTCAGCAACCACGAACCACCCCTGGTCACATACTAATCTCAGACTCAGCAAACACGAATCACCCCTGGTCACAGACTAATATCAGACTCAGCAATCACGAACCACCCCTGGTCACAGACTAATATCAGACTCAGCAAACACGAATCACCCCTGGTCATAGACTAATCTAAGACTCAGCAATCACGAACCACCCCTGGTCACAGACTGATCTCAGACTCAGCAATCACGAACCACCCCTGGTCACAGACTAATATTAGATTCAGCAATCAGAAAGCACCCCTGGTCACAGACTAATCTCAGACTCAGCAAACACGAATCACCCCTGATCACAGACTAATATCAGACTCAGCAATCACGACTCAGCCCTGGTCACAGACTAATCTGACACTCAGCAATCACGAATCACCCCTGATCACAGACTAATCTCAGACTCAGCAATCACGAATCACCACCCCTGGTCACAGACTAGCCTCAGACTCAGCAAACACGAATCGCCCCTTGTCACAGCTTGATCTCCGACTCAGCACTGTACAAGCTGTTCATTACAGCTCTACTCTCATTTAGGGCAGCGCGGCAGTGATGGTCAATGCTTGGACGCATTCTTTGAATATTAGAGAATACGCCCGCTGAATGTTAGAGAATACGCCCGCTGAATGTTTGAGGAAACGCTAGCTGAATGTAAGAGAATAGGCCCGCTCAATGTTAGAGAATACGGCCACTCAGACAGCATTGGGTCGTTCAGTAAAAGTTGTTAACATATACAGGCACACAGAGGACGCCATAACTCCAACTGTGATCAGATCTAAACATTGTAACCTAAACCAGTAATGACGGAAATGTGCTGATATGAGTTTAGGATGCTCACTCACGAATAAGACGGTGGAGAAAGTTTATAAGAAACAAGTTTGTAGATGAAAGATGTTTTCCCTCCTTGCAGTCACTCGTCACACTCATCATCTTATGGTCTATGTAATCGTCGTTTGATAATTTATTTTTAGACCCTAGTTAGATAAATGTAGTGTAACTGAAACCAGTGACCACCAGTAATACAATTGTCGTAGATAACCTTATTAACTAGTCGATCTCAGGTCCCTCGCGGCATCGATTCCTGGATGTAATGCTAATCTAGTTATCGCGACGATGGCTTTTTCCCTATATGCGTTTATAAGTCGTAGTAATACCCTTCTACTGAGGTGCCTATACCGTTTGTCGTCATTTATACCTTGACGATGCACTCAACCCATGTTTGGTAATATAAAACAACACCATGTTTGGAAAAATCTAAGAATCGATGCCACCAGCCATGGATAGACGCTGATAGGCATGGCCAAAAAAGCATAAATACAAATGAACACTTAGGTGTAATATGATAGTATTGGAATACAAAGCATATGAACAGACTTTTAGATGCATAAGATTGCGCTTCAAGAAAGCAGTTAGCCGTTCATCAATGACCTGCCATTTACAGCCTAACCTGCCAAAGGTAGTTGGAGATACGCGTAGTATGGCACAGAACGCTATTCCTTTACAAAGACCAAATGGCTATTCAGGATAGTATGCAATGGCTGAGATATCATTGTCTGCGTCCGTCTCAAATTGATCAGGTTCTGTTTGCCTGATCTTCTTCAAGGTGCCGATATACAGCACGACGTGCCGCTCTTGAAGGCTTCCATATATTTCAAGTAGTGTCTGCATGTGAGCGGCTATCTGGCGTTGGTCGCGATGCCTCTATTATAGATGCATCGTCCTATCGCACTGTCTCGCCCTCCCGCTCTACTCCCGTAACGAGTACAGTGCTTGCACGCTATGATATCCACACTAAGTTCACAAAATGCCCTACATATAAATGAACTGTGAATCTCAGCCAATGACATTGCTCGATAAGAAATACACGATGACCTGATTGGTTACCATCAATCCCATAAGCGTAATGTTACTTCACATAGCAAGAGATCAAAGGTATGCAAGTACGGCCGCATACAGCGGGGCGACGTGAGTGGGCGTATTTTAGTATGATGTGATAGATGTGGCAATACCGTCCTTAATGGTCAATTACTAATGATCGCTAGAGGTCAGGTTTAAGTAACGCTCGTTTTGCTCAGTTATCAACTATTCTGTTTTAACAGTCAATGAATGTATTAGACCTCCCACTCAAAAACTTGACGTCATAGTCAAATACATCACTTGTTAGCTGACTTCACGATCAAAATTACGCATGTCCGTCATGAACGTGTGTGAATTCAATATCTGTGATAAATTTACAATTTAATAAATATTGTTTTTGAGTATTTTGAAACTGATTTGACTGGGAGACGTTGCTGCCAAATTACAGCAACAACGGCCAGACAAATTAGTGTCAAAATATTCAAGAATTTATCTGTATAGTTACCTTGAAGTATGTTTTCTGTAACGCCAGTCTCAGTGTTACAATAGCTTAATAAGACAAAAGTATTTATTTAAAATGTTGCTCTAATCGGCCAAATAATATGACAGAACGATATTTCGCCAATATTGGCAGCTAATTTGGATAAGTCATGCCCTGAATCTCAGTATCTAGAACACCTGTTTGCTTTAACTACCCGACATGCCCCGTTAGCCGTAGGCACATCCGGTTTTAAACCCCAATAACGAGTTAGTAATGAGATTTCTGTGTTTGACCAGCGCCTTTGCCTAAGGACGATTTGCATGTCGTAATCAGCTTAATGCCATGACGTGAACAGCCTACTAAATGTCTAGGCGTGCAGCCAAACAGATTTCATGTATTAAAAATATGATTTCTGCTTATTTGGCAACACGACATTGACAGAAGTTCACAAAGCATATATGTTTCGACAAGATTACGTTGCAAGCAGATTGTCTTACAACTGCCCATTAAAAGTCGCAAGGACATAGTATTAAGAAGCGTTAATGTCGTTTTAAAAGTAGTCATTTTAAACGCTTCGTCATACAGGGAAACAGGTCTCATGCATTAATGAAACGCAGCCACACATGTACTGAAGTTCAAAGAGCATTGACCTAAGTATCTGATGGGATTACATTTGCTTTACATCTCTCTGTCACAACTAATGATCTATTAGAGGACAACTCTGTAGAGACTTTTGCGTCCCTTAAGCTATTAATGAGACGGTTGTTCCATATGGAGACTACTGACAGTTTGAATGCGTTTGAGTCTGCCCCACTACCAACCTAACACTCCCCTCTCCCCCACCCCACCCGCCCTTTGACGTAACAATGATGGTCACATGCCTGTTTGACGTCTACAACGTTGTTATTGTCGCTTCTGTTAGTGTTGCTTATCTTGGTGAACTTTAGTTGATAATCTGTGATTTGTAGCGGAGAAGGAAATGTAGCACTTATGTACGTTGTATCGGAAGCTCTCGAAGCCCCGGATGCTGTAGTGCCAACAGCTTCTTTCATCAGAAATAGGTAGAGATTTAAAGAAATCCTAGGTCGCTCATCCCTATACCTGCGAGTAACGACCGCCTGCATCGTTAATCGATTAAAACGAATGTGTGCGTGAACCGGGTGAACGCATATGACCGGTAACCAGTATATAACCGATGACGTATAAGTATCATTACACAATATGTCGTTTTGACTTTTAAAAGTAATCATTCCATAGTATTACGATGCCGAAGTTGAAGTAGGAATTGTTTCTATTTTAATGGACCATGAATATTCTATATATCTATGCACAATAAACACAATGCACATTGTGATATATAGGGTGAGAAGCGTAAGGTTACCTGTTTTCGTACATATCTCAACAGCTGAATTATTATCTTTAGGCCTATACGGTCAGGAAAATTGAATTGGCCATTTCCACCTGATATCTAATCTCGCTCTCCCCTAGCTGGAGGATAAGCCATGCCACTCAAAGCCCGGCTCCTGTGTCAATATAATCATCCTCATCATTTAATAATGATATAGCAAATCCCGTCTTCTCGCGGCTATTTGTGACATTATCCGGGACTTACTTTCTAAAGTCTGTCTGGATCAGATGTCAGTAAGACATCGCGCCGCCACACTGGCTAATAAATAGATATTGAGGTCTGTAACAGTGCAAGTAGAAGGTCACTTCTGTTACCAGCTTGTAATCAAGAAGCCAGCGTATTCCCATTACTTAAAACAGAGAGCACGTGACACTATGGTGATCTTTCAGGGAAGTGCCATGGCATGATAAAATGCTAAGTCATCATAATTCTAATATTCGTCTGTGATTGAAAGCTGTAGGTCATGCTATCTCTAAGATGATTACTTAAGAACTCTTAATTAAGAAATGCAGGGAACAAATCAAATAGGCACTCGATGATTTGGTACATTTTAAGCAAAGGTAGGATTTTCCGAATCACGACCAAAGTTGTGTAATCCAACTTACCCTGTGTTAAAAGTTCCAACCAAATCGGACAAGCAGTCTCTGAGATATCCATAAATCCGAGATTTAATCTGATTTGGGTTTTTATTATTTGAGCCACCGTCAGTGTCTAGAAATCCTCCTCTGTAAAAAATCCCTTGTGGCACGCACGCACGGAAGCACGCACGCACGCACGCACGCACGCACGCACGCACGCACGCACTCACGCACGCAGGCACGCACACATGCACGCAAGTACGCAGATAGCTAGCGAGTGCATCGTCAATGACATGGTTCGACGAACTAATGTTTGACGTTAATGAAAGACTACGAGAGACTAGTGATATAGAATGATGGACCACTGGGAGGTACAATATCTGGAATGCACAACATCAGTTCCAATTGCGTGGTTGTGAGACGGGTAGCTGAAAGCTAGTCTGCTGAAAGAGCATTCCAGATGATTGACTGAGCTATATCTTAGTGCCGCTGCGTCGTCAATGATAGGGTTCATAGAACTAATGCTTGCCATTAATAAAAGACAGACAGACGGACGGACGGACGGACGGACGGACGAACAGACAGACAGGCATGCAGGCAGGCAGCAGGGTCGTATTTAGGGGGGGGGAGCGGGGAAAAAGCCCCAGGGCCCCCACAAGCAAGGGGCCCCACAATTTAAAAATGAAAAAGGAAATTATGCACTTTTTTGGAAGTTATAGCACATTTAAATCAAACTTTATTAGTTTAAAACTCTTAATCATGCATTATAATTCTATTCTAATATTTGTGGGAGCCCCAATTCTTGTTTGGTATTCGGCAACAATGTTAATTTTACAACGAAAGAAAGCGCCATAATTCACCCTAAAAGTAGACTCTCTGGCCGTCTCAGAGCACCTAGATGTACACAAATTTCTGTGGGAGTACCCCCAGACCCCCCCGCTCATTCTTTGCCCCCTTCGGCTCCACATATCTAAATACGCCCCTGGCAGGCAGGCTGGCGAGCATGCAGACAAACAGACATGTGGGCATGCCTGCAGGTAGGTAGGCGGGCAGACAGACAGACAGACAGACAGATCCGAATCTAATACCGTTTGCCTCCTACATGGCGAGGGTAAATAAATAGCCCAAGAGCCATTTATTTTCTCAGTCATTTCCGTTAAACCATGTGTACACCCTTTCTGATTGATAAAATCTGCTTTCAAATAGTGATGTAATAAATGTCCCGAAGGGCAATAGTGATCACCTAGCTGATGGAGAACTGTAACCATTTTATAGTAATTAAAGCACAACCACCATTGGTCCATTTGGCAAGGATCACTGGTGCCATAGACCAATTGGGCAATGGTCCTTATCATTATTGATCAATGAGGCAATCATCATCACCACTAATACAAAACTATTGATATCTTTGACACTATTGTCCAATGGGGAAAGTACCATTGACCCTGACATTATTGACCCAGCAGGTTACATTTATTAACGGGAACATCGTCACTGGAAAAAAATTTTGATGAGGAAATTCAAGAATATTGGTGTCATTGAAAAGTACCATTGATCAATAAAGCAGCCATCCCTGTCACTATTGACCAATGGTTGAAGTGTTATAACGCTCCCATTTACCAACGACGCGATGGTGAGTTCACAGGAAACAATTTGGATGAGAAGTACAAGAATATTGGCATGACCGACGAACAGGAAGAGTACTATTGATCAATGGGGGGGGGGGGGGGCGGCCATATCTGACAAATGATTAATGTGTACTATAGGAACATTGATGCCAAATCATGTCTGAATCCATTAACAATTTACGAAACGTGACACAGATTGTTTTCCCAATAGGGTTCAATACCTAAAATAAATTAAAGAGCCAGAGTTATGGCCCTTATTTCAAGTCGTGGCCTCTTCAAAATTCATAGGACAAATAGACATTGCGTGAAGGAACATATTTGATAAACTGCTTTTTTCTGGGAGAGAGACAGGGAGGGGAGGGGGAAAGGGGGGGGGAGAGAGAGAGCGAGAGAGAGAGAGAGAGAGAGAGAGAGAAAGAGAGAGGGAGGAAGGAAGGGAGGGAGGGAGTGAGTGAGTGAGGGAGGGAGGGAGGGAGGGAGAGAGAGAGAGAGGGAGAGAGAGAGGGATAGAGGGAGAGATAGAGAGAGAGAGAGAGAGAGAGAGAGAGAGAGAGAGAGAGAGAGGGAGAGAGAGAGAGAGAGAGAGAGAGAGAGGGAGGGAGAGAGAGTGAGAGAGAGAGAGAAACACACGTGTCATGCG
>CM067372.1:14319044-14390351 GCA_034401795.1 Chaetoderma sp. LZ-2023a
TGAGTGTATGATAACTCTTTATGAACAACACAGAAATGAGTGTATGATAACTCTTTAGGAACAACACAGTAATGGGTGTACGATAACTCGTTATGAACAATACAGTAATGAGTGTATGATAACCTTTTATGGACAATACGGAAATGAGTGCATGGTAAGTCTTTATGAACAACACAGTAATGAATGTATGATAACTCTTTATGAATAATACAGTAATGAGCGCATGATAACTCTTTATGAACAATACAGTAATGAGTGTATGATAACTCTTTATGATCAATACAGTAATGAGTGTATCATAACTCTTTATGAACAGTACAGTAATGAGTGTATGATAACTCTTTATGAACAACACAGTGATGAGTGTATGATAACTCTTTATGAACAATACAGTAATGAGTGTACGATAACTCTTTATGAACAATACAGTAATGAGTACAATACAGCAATGAGTGCATGATAACTCTTTATGAACAATACAGTAATGACTGTATGATAACTCTTTATGAACAATACAGTAATGAGTGCATGATAACTCTTTATGAACAACACAGTAATGAGTGTATGATAACTCTTTATGAACAATACAGTAATGAGTGTATGATAACTCTTTATGAACAATACAGTAATGAGTGCATGATAACTCATTATGAACAACACAGTAATGAGTGTATGATAACTCTTTTTTAACAATACAGTAATGAGTACAATACAGTAATGAATGTATGATAACTCTTTATGAACAAAACTGTAATGAGTGTATGATAACTCCTTATGAACAATACAGTAATGAGTGTATGATAACTCTTTATGGACAATACGGAAATGAGTATAACACTTTATGAACAATACGGTCATGAGTGTATGATAACTAATGGAGACTACTGTAATGAGTGTATGATAACTCTTTATGAACAATACAGTAATGAGTACAATACAGTAATGAGTGTATGATAACTCTTTATGAACAATACAGCAATGAGTGTATGATAACTCTTTATGAACAATACAGTAATGAGTGTATGATAACTCTTTATGAACAACACAGTAATGAGTGTATGGTACCTCTTTTCTGGACAATTCGGAAATGAGTATAACACTTTATGAACAATACGGTCATGAGTGTATGATAACTGATGGAGAATACTGTAATGAGTGTATGATAACTCTTTATGAACAATACAGTAATGAGTACAATACAGTAATGAGTGTATGATAACTCTTTATGAACAATACAGCAATGAGTGTATGATAACTCTTTATGAACAACAGAGTAATGAGTGTATGATAACTCTTTTTTAACAATACAGTAATGAGTGTACGATAACTCTTCATGAATCATACAGTAATGAGTGTATGATAACTCTTCATGGACAATACGGAAATGAGTGCATGATAACTCTTTATGAACAATACAGTAATGAGTGTACGATACCTCTTTATGAACAATACAGTAATGAGTGTACGATAACTCTTTATGAACAATACAGTGTTGAGTGTATGATAACTCTTTATGAACAACACAGTAATGAGTGTATGGTACCTCTTTCTGGACAATTCGGAAATGAGTGCATGATAAGTCTTTATGAACAACACAGTAATGAGTGTATGGTACCTCTTTCTGGACAATTCGGAAATGAGTATAACACTTTATGAACAATACGGTAATGAGTGTATGATAACTAATGGAGAATACTGTAATGAGTGTATGATAACTCTTTATGAACAATACAGTAATGAGTACAACACAGTAATGAGTGTATGATACCTCTATGAACAATACAGTAATGAGTGTATGATAACGCTTCATGAACAATACAGTAATGAGTGCATGATAACTCTTTATGAACAACACAGTGATGAGTGTATGATAACTCTTTATGAACAATACCGTAATGAGTGTACGATAACTCTTTTTTAACAATACAGTAATGAGTACAATACAGTAATGAATGTATGATAACTCTTTATGAACAAAACTGTAATGAGTGTATGATAACTCCTTATGAACAATACAGTAATGAGTGTATGATAACTCTTTATGGACAATACGGAAATGAGTATAACACTTTATGAACAATACGGTCATGAGTGTATGATAACTAATGGAGACTACTGTAATGAGTGTATGATAACTCTTTATGAACAATACAGTAATGAGTACAATACAGTAATGAGTGTATGATAACTCTTTATGAACAATACAGCAATGAGTGTATGATAACTCTTTATGAACAATACAGTAATGAGTGTATGATAACTCTTTATGAACAACACAGTAATGAGTGTATGGTACCTCTTTTCTGGACAATTCGGAAATGAGTATAACACTTTATGAACAATACGGTCATGAGTGTATGATAACTGATGGAGAATACTGTAATGAGTGTATGATAACTCTTTATGAACAATACAGTAATGAGTACAATACAGTAATGAGTGTATGATAACTCTTTATGAACAATACAGCAATGAGTGTATGATAACTCTTTATGAACAACAGAGTAATGAGTGTATGATAACTCTTTTTTAACAATACAGTAATGAGTGTACGATAACTCTTCATGAATCATACAGTAATGAGTGTATGATAACTCTTCATGGACAATACGGAAATGAGTGCATGATAACTCTTTATGAACAATACAGTAATGAGTGTACGATACCTCTTTATGAACAATACAGTAATGAGTGTACGATAACTCTTTATGAACAATACAGTGTTGAGTGTATGATAACTCTTTATGAACAACACAGTAATGAGTGTATGGTACCTCTTTCTGGACAATTCGGAAATGAGTGCATGATAAGTCTTTATGAACAACACAGTAATGAGTGTATGGTACCTCTTTCTGGACAATTCGGAAATGAGTATAACACTTTATGAACAATACGGTAATGAGTGTATGATAACTAATGGAGAATACTGTAATGAGTGTATGATAACTCTTTATGAACAATACAGTAATGAGTACAACACAGTAATGAGTGTATGATACCTCTATGAACAATACAGTAATGAGTGTATGATAACGCTTCATGAACAATACAGTAATGAGTGCATGATAACTCTTTATGAACAACACAGTGATGAGTGTATGATAACTCTTTATGAACAATACCGTAATGAGTGTACGATAACTCTTTATGAACAATACAGTAATGAGTACAATACAGCAATGAGTGTATGAAAACTCTTTATGAACAACACAGTAATGAGTGTATGATAACTCTTTATGAACAATACAGTAATGAGTGCATGATAACTCTTTATGAACAACACAGTAATGAGTGTATGATAACTCTTTATGAACAATACAGTAATGAGTGTATGATAACTCTTTATGAACAATACAGTAATGAGTGCATGATAACTCATTATGAACAACACAGTAATGAGTGTATGATAACTCTTTTTTAACAATACAGTAATGAGTACAATACAGTAATGAATGTATGATAACTCTTTATGAACAAAACTGTAATGAGTGTATGATAACTCTTTATGAACAATACAGTAATGACTGTATGATAACTCTTTATGAACAATACAGTAATGAGTGTATGATAACTCTTTGTGAACAATAGAGTAATGAGTGTATGATAACTCTTTATGAACAACACAGAAATGAGTGTATGATAACTCTTTAGGAACAACACAGTAATGGGTGTACGATAACTCGTTATGAACAATACAGTAATGAGTGTATGATAACCTTTTATGGACAATACGGAAATGACTGCATGGTAAGTCTTTATGAACAACACAGTAATGAATGTATGATAACTCTTTATGAATAATACAGTAATGAGCGCATGATAACTCTTTATGAACAATACAGTAATGAGTGTATGATAACTCTTTATGAACACTACAGTAATGAGTGTATGATAACTCTTTATGAACAACACAGTGATGAGTGTATGATAACTCTTTATGAACAATACAGTAATGAGTGTACGATAACTCTTTATGAACAATACAGTAATGAGTACAATACAGCAATGAGTGTATGAAAACTCTTTATGAACAACACAGTAATGAGTGTATGATAACTCTTTATGAACAATACAGTAATGACTGTATGATAACTCTTTATGAACAATACAGTAATGAGTGCATGATAACTCTTTATGAACAACACAGTAATGAGTGTATGATAACTCTTTATGAACAATACAGTAATGAGTGTATGATAACTCTTTATGAACAATACAGTAATGAGTGCATGATAACTCATTATGAACAACACAGTAATGAGTGTATGATAACTCTTTTTTAACAATACAGTAATGAGTACAATAAAGTAATGAATGTATGATAACTCTTTATGAACAATACAGTAATGAGTGTATGATAACTCTTTATGAACAACACAGTAATGAGTGTATGATAACTCTTTATGGACAATTCGGAAATGAGTATAACACTTTATGAACAATACGGTCATGAGTGTATGATAACTGATGAACAATACAGTAATGAGTGTATGATAACTCTTTATGAACAATACAGTAATGAGTGCATGATAACTCATTATGAACAACACAGTAATGAGTGTATGATAACTCTTTTTTAACAATACAGTAATGAGTACAATACAGTAATGAATGTATGATAACTCTTTATGAACAAAACTGTAATGAGTGTATGATAACTCTTTATGAACAATACAGTAATGACTGTATGATAACTCTTTATGAACAATACAGTAATGAGTGTATGATAACTCTTTGTGAACAATAGAGTAATGAGTGTATGATAACTCTTTATGAACAACACAGAAATGAGTGTATGATAACTCTTTAGGAACAACACAGTAATGGGTGTACGATAACTCGTTATGAACAATACAGTAATGAGTGTATGATAACCTTTTATGGACAATACGGAAATGACTGCATGGTAAGTCTTTATGAACAACACAGTAATGAATGTATGATAACTCTTTATGAATAATACAGTAATGAGCGCATGATAACTCTTTATGAACAATACAGTAATGAGTGTATGATAACTCTTTATGAACACTACAGTAATGAGTGTATGATAACTCTTTATGAACAACACAGTGATGAGTGTATGATAACTCTTTATGAACAATACAGTAATGAGTGTACGATAACTCTTTATGAACAATACAGTAATGAGTACAATACAGCAATGAGTGTATGAAAACTCTTTATGAACAACACAGTAATGAGTGTATGATAACTCTTTATGAACAATACAGTAATGACTGTATGATAACTCTTTATGAACAATACAGTAATGAGTGCATGATAACTCTTTATGAACAACACAGTAATGAGTGTATGATAACTCTTTATGAACAATACAGTAATGAGTGTATGATAACTCTTTATGAACAATACAGTAATGAGTGCATGATAACTCATTATGAACAACACAGTAATGAGTGTATGATAACTCTTTTTTAACAATACAGTAATGAGTACAATAAAGTAATGAATGTATGATAACTCTTTATGAACAATACAGTAATGAGTGTATGATAACTCTTTATGAACAACACAGTAATGAGTGTATGGTACCTCTTTTCTGGACAATTCGGAAATGAGTATAACACTTTATGAACAATACGGTCATGAGTGTATGATAACTGATGGAGAATACTGTAATGAGTGTATGATAACTCTTTATGAACAATACAGTAATGAGTACAATACAGTAATGAGTGTATGATAACTCTTTATGAACAATACAGCAATGAGTGTATGATAACTCTTTATGAACAACAGAGTAATGAGTGTATGATAACTCTTTTTGAACAATACAGTAATGAGTGTACGATAACTCTTCATGAATCATACAGTAATGAGTGTATGATAACTCTTCATGGACAATACGGAAATGAGTGCATGATAACTCTTTATGAACAATACAGTAATGAGTGTACGATACCTCTTTATGAACAATACAGTAATGAGTGTACGATAACTCTTTATGAACAATACAGTGTTGAGTGTATGATAACTCTTTATGAACAACACAGTAATGAGTGTATGGTACCTCTTTCTGGACAATTCGGAAATGAGTGCATGATAAGTCTTTATGAACAACACAGTAATGAGTGCATGATAACTCTTTATGAACAACACAGTAATGAGTGTATGGTACCTCTTTATGGACAATTCGGAAATGATTATAACACTTTATGAACAATACGGTAATGAGTGTATGATAACTAATGGAGAATACTGTAATGAGTGTATGATAACTCTTTATGAACAATATAGTAATGAGTACAATACAGTAATGAGTGTATGATAACTCTTTATGAACAACACAGTAATGAGTGTATGATAACTCTTTATGAACAATATAGTAATGAGTACAATACAGTAATGAGTGTATGATAACTCTTTATGAACAACACAGTAATGAGTGTATGATAACTCTTTATGAACAACACAGTAATGAGTGTATGGTACCTCTTTCCGGACAATTCGGAAATGACTATAACACTTTATGAACAATACGGTAATGAGTGTATGATAACTAATGGAGAATACTGTAATGAGTGTATGATAACTCTTTATGAACAATACAGTAATGAGTGTATGATAAGTCTTTATGAACAATACAGTAATGAGTGTACGATACCTCTTTATAAACAATACAGTAATGAGTGTACGATAACTCTTTATGAACAATACAGTAATGAGTGTATGATAACTCTTTGTGAACAATAGAGTAATGAGTGTATGATAACTCTTTATGAACAACACAGAAATGAGTGTATGATAACTCTTTATGAACAACACAGTAATGAGTGTATGATAACTCTTTATGAACAATACAGTAATGAGTGTACGATAACTCTTTATGAACAATACAGTAATGAGTGTATGATAACTCTTTATGACCAACTCAGTAATGAGTGTATGGTACCTCTTTCTGGACAATTCGGAAATGAGTATAACACTTTATGAACAATACGGTAATGACTGTATGATAACTCTTTATGAACAATACAGTAATGAGTGCATGATATCTCTTTATGAACAACACAGTAATGAGTGTATGATAACGCTTTATGAACAATACAGTGATGAGTGTACGATAACTCTCTATGAACAATACAGTGATGAGTGAACGATAACTCTTTATGAACAATACAGTAATGAGTGTATGATAACTCTTTGTGAACAATAGAGTAATGAGTGCTTGATAATGTATCTTACTGGAGAATACGGTAGTGAGTGTATGATAACTCTTTATGAACAATACAGCAATGAGTGTATGATAACTCTTTATGAACAACACAGTAATGAGTGTATGATAACTCTTTATGAACAATACAGTGATGAGTGTACGATAACTCTTTATGAACAATACAGTAATGAGTGTATGATAACTCTTTGTGAACAATAGAGTAATGAGTGTATGATAACTCTTTATGAACAACACAGAAATGAGTGTATGATAACTCTTTATGAACAACACAGTAATGACTGTATGATAACTCTTTATGAACAATACAGTAATGAGTGCATGATATCTCTTTATGAACAACACAGTAATGAGTGTATGATAACTCTTTATGAACAATACAGTAATGAGTACAATACAGCAATGAGTGTATGATAACTCTTTATGAACAACACAATAATGAGTGTATGATAACTCTTTCTGAACAATACAGTAATGAGTGTACGATAACTCTTCATGAACCATACAGTAATGAGTGTATGATAACTCTTTATGGACAATACGGAAATGGGTGCATGATAACTCTTTATGAACAATCCAGTAATGAGTGTACGATACCTCTTTATGAACAATACAGTAATGAGTGTACGATAACTCTTTATGTACAATACAGTAATGAGTGTAAGATAACTCTTTATGAACAATACAGTAATGAGTGTACGGTAACTCTTAATGAACAAGACAGTAATGAGTGTACAATAACTCTTTATGGACAATACAGTAATGAGTGTACGATAGCTCTTTATGAACAACACAGTAATGAGTGTATGATAACTCTTTATGACCAATACGATAATGAGTGCTTGATAATGTATCTAACTGAAGAATACGGTAGTGAGTGTATGATAACTCCTTATGAACAATACAGCAATGAGTGTATGATAACTCTTTATGAACAACACAGTAATGAGTGTTTGATAACTCTTTATGAACAATACAGTAATGAGTGTACGATAACTCTTCATGAACCATACAGTAATGAGTGTATGATAACTCTTCATGGACAATACAGTAATGAGTGTATGATAACTCTTTATGACCAACACAGTAATGAGTGTATGGTACCTCTTTCTGGACAATTCGGAAATGAGTATAACACATTATGAACAATACGGTAATGAGTGTATGATAACTAATGGAGAATACTGTAATGAGTGTATGATAACTCTTTATGAACAATATAGTAATGAGTACAATACAGTAATGAGTGTATGATAACTCTTTATGAACAACACAGTAATGAGTGTATGGTACCTCTTTATGGACAATTCGGACATGAGTATAACACTTTATGAACAATACGGTAATGAGTGTATGATAACTGTATGGAGAATACTGTAATGAGTGTATGATAACTCTTTATGAACAATACGGTAATGAGTACAATACAGTAATGAGTGTATGATAACTCTTTATGAACAACACAGTAATGAGTGTATGATAACTCTTTATGAACAATACAGTAATGACTGTATGATAACTCTTTATGAACAATACAGTAATGAGTGCATGATATCTCTTTATGAACAACACAGTAATGAGTGTATGATAACTCTTTATGAACAATACAGTAATGAGTGTATGATAACTCTTTGTGAACAATAGAGTAATGAGTGTATGATAACTCTTTATGAACAACACAGAAATGAGTGTATGATAACTATTTATGAACAACACAGTAATGAGTGTATGATAACTCTTTATGAACAATACAGTAATGAGTGCATGATAACTCTTTATGAACAATACAGTAATGAGTGTACGATACCTCTTTATGAACAATACAGTAATGAGTGTACGATAACTCTTTATGAACAATACAGTAATGAGTGTATGATAACTCTTTATGATCAACACAGTAATGAGTGTATGATAACTCTTTATGGACAATCCGGAAATGAGTGCATGATAAGTCTTTATGAACAACACAGTAATGAGTGCATGATAACTCTTTATGACCAACACAGTAATGAGTGTATGGTACCTCTTTCTGGACAATTCGGAAATGAGTATAACACTTTATGAACAATACGGTAATGAGTGTATGATAACTGTATGGAGAATACTGTAATGAGTGTATGATAACTCTTTATGAACAATACAGTAATGAGTACAATACAGTAATGAGTGTATGATCACGGTTTATGAACAACACAGTAATGAGTGTATGATAACTCTTTATGAACAATACAGTAATGACTGTATGATAACTCTTTATGAACAATACAGTAATGAGTGCATGATATCTCTTTATGAACAACACAGTAATGAGTGTATGATAACTCTTTATGAACAATACAGTAATGAGTGTATGATAACTCTTTGTGAACAATAGAGTAATGAGTGTATGATAACTCTTTATGAACAACACAGAAATGAGTGTATGATAACTCTTTATGAACAACACAGTAATGAGTGTATGATAACTCTTTATGAACAATACAGTAATGAGTGCATGATAACTCTTTATGAACAATACAGAAAGGAGTGTACGATACCTCTTTATGAACAATACAGTAATGAGTGTACGATAACTCTTTATGAACAATACAGTAATGAGTGTATGATAACTCTTTATGAACAACACAGTAATGAGTGTACGATACCGCTTTATGAACAATACAGTAATGAGTGTATGATAACTCTTTATGAACAATACAGTAATGAGTGTATGATAACTCTTTATGATCAACACAGTAATGAGTGTATGATAACTCTTTATGGACAATACGGAAATGAGTGCATGATAAGTCTTTATGAACAACACAGTAATGAGTGCATGATAACTCTTTATGAACAACACAGTAATGAGTGTATGGTACCTCTTTATGGACAATTCGGAAATGAGTATAACACTTTATGAACAATACGGTAATGAGTGTATGATAACTAATGGAGAATACTGTAATGAGTGTATGATAACTCTTTATGAACAATACAGTAATGAGTACAATACAGTAATGAGTGTATGATAACTCTTTATGAACAATACAGCAATGAGTGTATGATAACTCTTTATGAACAACACAGTAATGAGTGTATGATAAGTCTTTATGAACAATACAGTAATGAGTGTACGATAACTCTTTATGAACAATACAGTAATGAGTGCATGATAACTCTTTATGAACAATACATTAATGAGTGTACGATACCTCTTTATGAACAATACAGTAATGAGTGTACGATAACTCTTTATGAACAATACAGTAATGAGTGTATGATAACTCTTTACGATCAACAGAGTAATGAGTGTATGATAACTCTTTATGGACAATACGGAAATGAGTGCATGATAAGTCTTTATGAACAACACAGTAATGAGTGCATGATAACTCTTTATGAACAACACAGTAATGAGTGTATGGTACCTCTTTCTGGACAATTCGGAAATGAGTATAACTCTTTATGAACAATACGGTAATGAGTGTATGATAACTAATGGATAATACTGTAATGAGTGTATGATAACTCTTTATGAACAATACAGTAATGTATACAATACAGTAATGAGTGTATGATAACCCTTTATGAACAACACAGTAATGAGTGTATGATAACGCTTTATGAACAACACAGTAATGAGTGTATGGTACCTCTTTCTGGACAATTCGGAAATGAGTATAACACTTTATGAACAATACGGTAATGAGTGTATTATAACTAATGGAGAATACTGTAATGAGTGTATGATAACTCTTTATGAACAATACAGTACTGAGTACAATACAGTAATGAGTGTATGATAACTCTTTATGAACAACACAGTAATGAGTTTATGATAACTCTTTATGAACAATACAGTAATGACAGTATGATAACTCTTTATGAACAATACAGTAATGAGTGTATGATAACTCTTTATGAACAACACAGTAATGAGTGTATGATAACTCTTTATGGACAATACGGAAATGAGTGCATGATAAGTCTTTATGAACAACACAGTAATGAGTGCATAATAACTCTTTATGAACAACACAGTAATGAGTGTATGGTACCTCTTTCTGGACAAATCGGAAATGAGTATAACACTTTATGAACAATACGGTAATGAGTGTATGATAACTGTATGGAGAATACTGTAATGAGTGTATGATAACTCTTTATGAACAATACAGTAATGAGTACAATACAGTAATGAGTGTATGATAACTCTTTATGAACAACACAGTAATGAGTTTATGATAACTCTTTATGAACAATACAGTAATGACAGTATGATAACTCTTTATGAACAATACAGTAATGAGTGCATGATATCTCTTTATGAACAACACAGTAATGAGTGTATGATAACTCTTTATGAACAATACAGTAATGAGTGTATGATAACTCTTTGTGAACAATAGAGTAATGAGTGTATGATAACTCTTTATGAACAACACAGAAATGAGTGTATGATAACTCTTTATGAACAATACATTAATGAGTGTACGATAACTCTTTATGAACAATACAGTAATGAGTGTATGATAACTCTTTATGATCAACACAGTAATGAGTGTATGATAACTCCTTATGGACAATACAGTAATGAGTGCATGATAACTCTTTATGAACAATACAGTAATGAGTGTACGATACCTCTTTATGAACAATACAGTAATGAGTGTACGATAACTCTTTATGAACAATACAGTAATGAGTGTATGATAACTCTTTATGATCAACACAGTAATGAGTGTATGATAACTCTTTATGGACAATCCGGAAATGAGTGCATGATAAGTCTTTATGAACAACACAGTAATGAGTGCATGATAACTCTTTATGACCAACACAGTAATGAGTGTATGGTACCTCTTTCTGGACAATTCGGAAATGAGTATAACACTTTATGAACAATACGGTAATGAGTGTATGATAACTGTATGGAGAATACTGTAATGAGTGTATGATAACTCTTTATGAACAATACAGTAATGAGTACAATACAGTAATGAGTGTATGATAACTCTTTATGAACAACACAGTAATGAGTGTATGATAACTCTTTATGAACAATACAGTAATGACTGTATGATAACTCTTTATGAACAATACAGTAATGAGTGCATGATATCTCTTTATGAACAACACAGTAATGAGTGTATGATAACTCTTTATGAACAATACAGTAATGAGTGTATGATAACTCTTTGTGAACAATAGAGTAATGAGTGTATGATAACTCTTTATGAACAACACAGAAATGAGTGTATGATAACTCTTTATGAACAACACAGTAATGAGTGTATGATAACTCTTTATGAACAATACAGTAATGAGTGCATGATAACTCTTTATGAACAATACAGAAAGGAGTGTACGATACCTCTTTATGAACAATACAGTAATGAGTGTACGATAACTCTTTATGAACAATACAGTAATGAGTGTATGATAACTCTTTATGAACAACACAGTAATGAGTGTACGATACCGCTTTATGAACAATACAGTAATGAGTGTACGATAACTCTTTATGAACAATACAGTAATGAGTGTATGATAACTCTTTATGATCAACACAGTAATGAGTGTATGGACAATACGGAAATGAGTGCATGATAAGTCTTTATGAACAACACAGTAATGAGTGCATGATAACTCTTTATGAACAACACAGTAATGAGTGTATGGTACCTCTTTATGGACAATTCGGAAATGAGTATAACACTTTATGAACAATACGGTAATGAGTGTATGATAACTAATGGAGAATACTGTAATGAGTGTATGATAACTCTTTATGAACAATACAGTAATGAGTACAATACAGTAATGAGTGTATGATAACTCTTTATGAACAATACAGCAATGAGTGTATGATAACTCTTTATGAACAACACAGTAATGAGTGTATGATAAGTCTTTATGAACAATACAGTAATGAGTGTACGATAACTCGTTATGAACAATACAGTAATGAGTGCATGATAACTCTTTATGAACAATACATTAATGAGTGTACGATACCTCTTTATGAACAATACAGTAATGAGTGTACGATAACTCTTTATGAACAATACAGTAATGAGTGTATGATAACTCTTTAAGATCAACAGAGTAATGAGTGTATGATAACTCTTTATGGACAATACGGAAATGAGTGCATGATAAGTCTTTATGAACAACACAGTAATGAGTGCATGATAACTCTTTATGAACAACACAGTAATGAGTGTATGGTACCTCTTTCTGGACAATTCGGAAATGAGTATAACTCTTTATGAACAATACGGTAATGAGTGTATGATAACTAATGGATAATACTGTAATGAGTGTATGATAACTATTTATGAACAATACAGTAATGTATACAATACAGTAATGAGTGTATGATAACCCTTTATGAACAACACAGTAATGAGTGTATGATAACGCTTTATGAACAACACAGTAATGAGTGTATGGTACCTCTTTCTGGACAATTCGGAAATGAGTATAACACTTTATGGACAATACGGAAATGAGTGCATGATAAGTCTTTATGAACAACACAGTAATGAGTGCATAATAACTCTTTATGAACAACACAGTAATGAGTGTATGGTACCTCTTTCTGGACAAATCGGAAATGAGTATAACACTTTATGAACAATACGGTAATGAGTGTATGATAACTGTATGTAGAATACTGTAATGAGTGTATGATAACTCTTTATGAACAATACAGTAAGGAGTACAATACAGTAATGAGTGTATGATAACTCTTTATGAACAACACAGTAATGAGTTTATGATAACTGTTTATGAACAATACAGTAATGACAGTATGATAACTCTTTATGAACAATACAGTAATGAGTGCATGATATCTCTTTATGAACAACACAGTAATGAGTGTATGATAACTCTTTATGAACAATACAGTAATGAGTGTATGATAACTCTTTGTGAACAATAGAGTAATGAGTGTATGATAACTCTTTATGAACAACACAGAAATGAGTGTATGATAACTCTTTATGAACAATACATTAATGAGTGTACGATAACTCTTTATGAACAATACAGTAATGAGTGTATGATAACTCTTTATGATCAACACAGTAATGAGTGTATGATAACTCCTTATGGACAATACGGAAATGAGTGCATGATAAGTCTTTATTAACAACACAGTAATGAGTGCATGATAACTCTTTATGAACAACACAGTAATGAGTGTATGGTACCTCTTTCTGGACAATTCGGAAATGAGTATAACGCTTTATGAACAATACGGTAATGAGTGTATGATAACTAATGGATAATACTGTAATGAGTGTATGATAACTCTTTATGAACAATACAGTAATGTGTACAATACAGTAATGAGTGTATGATAACCCTTTATGAACAACACAGTAATGAGTGTATGATAACTCTTTATGAACAACACAGTAATGTGTGTATGGTACCTCTTTCTGGACAATTCGGAAATGAGTATAACACTTTATGAACAATACGGTAATGAGTGTATTATAACTAATGGAGAATACAGTAATGAGTGCATGATATCTCTTTATGAACAACACAGTAATGAGTGTATGATAACTCTTTATGAACAATATAGTAATGAGTGTATGATAACTCTTTGTGAACAATAGAGTAATGAGTGTATGATAACTCTTTATGAACAACACAGAAATGAGTGTATGATAACTATTTATGAACAACACAGTAATGAGTGTATGATAACTCTTTATGAACAATACAGTAATGAGTGCATGATAACTCTTTATGAACAATACAGTAATGAGTGTACGATACCTCTTTATGAACAATACAGTAATGAGTGTACGATAACTCTTTATGAACAATACAGTAATGAGTGTATGATAACTCTTTATGATCAAAACAGTAATGAGTGTATGATAACTCTTTATGGACAATCCGGAAATGAGTGCATGATAAGTCTTTATGAACAGCACAGTAATGAGTGCATGATAACTCTTTATGACCAACACAGTAATGAGTGTATGGTACCTCTTTCTGGACAATTCGGAAATGAGTATAACACTTTATGAACAATACGGTAATGAGTGTATGATAACTGTATGGAGAATACTGTAATGAGTGTATGATAACTCTTTATGAACAATACAGTAATGAGTACAATACAGTAATGAGTGTATGATAACTCTTTATGAACAACACAGTAATGAGTGTATGATAACTCTTTATGAACAATACAGTAATGACTGTATGATAACTCTTTATGAACAATACAGTAATGAGTGCATGATATCTCTTTATGAACAACACAGTAATGAGTGTATGATAACTCTTTATGAACAATACAGTAATGAGTGTATGATAACTCTTTGTGAACAATAGAGTAGTGAGTGTATGATAACTCTTTATGAACAACACAGAAATGAGTGTATGATAACTCTTTATGAACAACACAGTAATGAGTGTATGATAACTCTTTATGAACAATACAGTAATGAGTGCATGATAACTCTTTATGAACAATACAGTAATGAGTGTACGATACCTCTTTATGAACAATACAGTAATGAGTGTACGATAACTCTTTATGAACAATACAGTAATGAGTGTATGATAACTCTTTGTGAACAATAGAGTAATGAGTGTATGATAACTCTTTATGAACAACACAGAAATGAGTGTATGATAACTCTTTATGAACAATACATTAATGAGTGTACGATAACTCTTTATGAACAATACAGTAATGAGTGTATGATAACTCTTTATGATCAACACAGTAATGAGTGTATGATAACTCCTTATGGACAATACAGTAATGAGTGCATGATAACTCTTTATGAACAATACAGTAATGAGTGTACGATACCTCTTTATGAACAATACAGTAATGAGTGTACGATAACTCTTTATGAACAATACAGTAATGAGTGTATGATAACTGTATGGAGAATACTGTAATGAGTGTATGATAACTCTTTATGAACAATACAGTAATGAGTACAATACAGTAATGAGTGTATGATAACTCTTTATGAACAACACAGTAATGAGTTTATGATAACTCTTTATGAACAATACAGTAATGACAGTATGATAACTCTTTATGAACAATACAGTAATGAGTGCATGATATCTCTTTATGAACAACACAGTAATGAGTGTATGATAACTCTTTATGAACAATACAGTAATGAGTGTATGATAACTCTTTGTGAACAATAGAGTAATGAGTGTATGATAACTCTTTATGAACAACACAGAAATGAGTGTATGATAACTCTTTATGAACAATACATTAATGAGTGTACGATAACTCTTTATGAACAATACAGTAATGAGTGTATGATAACTCTTTATGATCAACACAGTAATGAGTGTATGATAACTCCTTATGGACAATACAGTAATGAGTGCATGATAACTCTTTATGAACAATACAGTAATGAGTGTACGATACCTCTTTATGAACAATACAGTAATGAGTGTACGATAACTCTTTATGAACAATACAGTAATGAGTGTATGATAACTCTTTATGATCAACACAGTAATGAGTGTATGATAACTCTTTATGGACAATCCGGAAATGAGTGCATGATAAGTCTTTATGAACAACACAGTAATGAGTGCATGATAACTCTTTATGACCAACACAGTAATGAGTGTATGGTACCTCTTTCTGGACAATTCGGAAATGAGTATAACACTTTATGAACAATACGGTAATGAGTGTATGATAACTGTATGGAGAATACTCTAATGAGTGTATGATAACTCTTTATGAACAATACAGTAATGAGTACAATACAGTAATGAGTGTATGATAACTCTTTATGAACAACACAGTAATGAGTGTATGATAACTCTTTATGAACAATACAGTAATGACTGTATGATAACTCTTTATGAACAATACAGTAATGAGTGCATGATATCTCTTTATGAACAACACAGTAATGAGTGTATGATAACTCTTTATGAACAATACAGTAATGAGTGTATGATAACTCTTTATGAACAACACAGTAATGAGTGTATGATAACTCTTTATGAACAATACAGTAATGAGTGCATGATAACTCTTTATGAACAATACAGAAAGGAGTGTACGATACCTCTTTATGAACAATACAGTAATGAGTGTACGATAACTCTTTATGAACAATACAGTAATGAGTGTATGATAACTCTTTATGATCAACACAGTAATGAGTGTATGATAACTCTTTATGGACAATACGGAAATGAGTGCATGATAAGTCTTTATGAACAACACAGTAATGAGTGCATGATAACTCTTTATGAACAACACAGTAATGAGTGTATGGTACCTCTTTATGGACAATTCGGAAATGAGTATAACACTTTATGAACAATACGGTAATGAGTGTATGATAACTAATGGAGAATACTGTAATGAGTGTATGATAACTCTTTATGAACAATACAGTAATGAGTACAATACAGTAATGAGTGTATGATAACTCTTTATGAACAATACAGCAATGAGTGTATGATAACTCTTTATGAACAACACAGTAATGAGTGTATGATAAGTCTTTATGAACAATACAGTAATGAGTGTACGATAACTCTTTATGAACAATACAGTAATGAGTGCATGATAACTCTTTATGAACAATACATTAATGAGTGTACGATACCTCTTTATGAACAATACAGTAATGAGTGTACGATAACTCTTTATGAACAATACAGTAATGAGTGTATGATAACTCTTTACGATCAACAGAGTAATGAGTGTATGATAACTCTTTATGGACAATACGGAAATGAGTGCATGATAAGTCTTTATGAACAACACAGTAATGAGTGCATGATAACTCTTTATGAACATCACAGTAATGAGTGTATGGTACCTCTTTCTGGACAATTCGGAAATGAGTATAACTCTTTATGAACAATACGGTAATGAGTGTATGATAACTAATGGATAATACTGTAATGAGTGTATGATAACTCTTTATGAACAATACAGTAATGTATACAATACAGTAATGAGTGTATGATAACTCTTTATGAACAACACAGTAATGAGTGTATGATAACTCTTTATGAACAATACAGTAATGACTGTATGATAACTCTTTATGAACAATACAGTAATGAGTGCATGATATCTCTTTATGAACAACACAGTAATGAGTGTATGATAACTCTTTATGAACAATACAGTAATGAGTGTATGATAACTCTTTATGAACAACACAGTAATGAGTGTATGATAACTCTTTATGAACAATACAGTAATGAGTGCATGATAACTCTTTATGAACAATACAGAAAGGAGTGTACGATACCTCTTTATGAACAATACAGTAATGAGTGTACGATAACTCTTTATGAACAATACAGTAATGAGTGTATGATAACTCTTTATGAACAACACAGTAATGAGTGTACGATACCGCTTTATGAACAATACAGTAATGAGTGTACGATAACTCTTTATGAACAATACAGTAATGAGTGTATGATAACTCTTTATGATCAACACAGTAATGAGTGTATGATAACTCTTTATGGACAATACGGAAATGAGTGCATGATAAGTCTTTATGAACAACACAGTAATGAGTGCATGATAACTCTTTATGAACAACACAGTAATGAGTGTATGGTACCTCTTTATGGACAATTCGGAAATGAGTATAACACTTTATGAACAATACGGTAATGAGTGTATGATAACTAATGGAGAATACTGTAATGAGTGTATGATAACTCTTTATGAACAATACAGTAATGAGTACAATACAGTAATGAGTGTATGATAACTCTTTATGAACAATACAGCAATGAGTGTATGATAACTCTTTATGAACAACACAGTAATGAGTGTATGATAAGTCTTTATGAACAATACAGTAATGAGTGTACGATAACTCTTTATGAACAATACAGTAATGAGTGCATGATAACTCTTTATGAACAATACATTAATGAGTGTACGATACCTCTTTATGAACAATACAGTAATGAGTGTACGATAACTCTTTATGAACAATACAGTAATGAGTGTATGATAACTCTTTACGATCAACAGAGTAATGAGTGTATGATAACTCTTTATGGACAATACGGAAATGAGTGCATGATAAGTCTTTATGAACAACACAGTAATGAGTGCATGATAACTCTTTATGAACAACACAGTAATGAGTGTATGGTACCTCTTTCTGGACAATTCGGAAATGAGTATAACTCTTTATGAACAATACGGTAATGAGTGTATGATAACTAATGGATAATACTGTAATGAGTGTATGATAACTCTTTATGAACAATACAGTAATGTATACAATACAGTAATGAGTGTATGATAACCCTTTATGAACAACACAGAAATGAGTGTATGATAACTATTTATGAACAACACAGTAATGAGTGTATGATAACTCTTTATGAACAATACAGTAATGAGTGCATGATAACTCTTTATGGACAATACAGTAATGAGTGTACGATACCTCTTTATGAACAATACAGTAATGAGTGTACGATAACTCTTTATGAACAATACAGTAATGAGTGTATGATAACTCTTTATGAACAACACAGTAATGAGTGTATGATAACTCTTTATGGACAATACGGAAATGAGTGCATGATAAGTCTTTATGAACAACACAGTAATGAGTGCATAATAACTCTTTATGAACAACACAGTAATGAGTGTATGGTACCTCTTTCTGGACAAATCGGAAATGAGTATAACACTTTATGAACAATACGGTAATGAGTGTATGATAACTGTATGGAGAATACTGTAATGAGTGTATGATAACTCTTTATGAACAATACAGTAATGAGTACAATACAGTAATGAGTGTATGATAACTCTTTATGAACAACACAGTAATGAGTTTATGATAACTCTTTATGAACAATACAGTAATGACAGTATGATAACTCTTTATGAACAATACAGTAATGAGTGCATGATATCTCTTTATGAACAACACAGTAATGAGTGTATGATAACTCTTTATGAACAATACAGTAATGAGTGTATGATAACTCTTTGTGAACAATAGAGTAATGAGTGTATGATAACTCTTTATGAACAACACAGCAATGAGTGTATGATAACTATTTATGAACAATACAGTAATGAGTGTATGATAACTCTTTATGAACAACACAGTAATGAGTGTATGATAACTCTTTATGAACAATACACTAATGAGTGTATGATAACTCTTTGTGAACAAGAGAGTAATGAGTGTATGATAACTCTTTATGAACAACACAGAAATGAGTGTATGATAACTCTTTATGAACAACACAGTAATGGGTGTACGATAACTCTTTATGAACAATACAGTAATGAGTGTATGATAACTCTTTATGAACAATACAGTAATGAGTACAATACATCAATGAGTGTATGAAAACTCTTTATGAACAACACAGTAATGAGTGTATGATAACCTTTTATGGACAATACAATAATGAGTGTATGGTAACTCTCTATGAACAACACAGTAATGAGTGTATGATAACCTTTTACGGACAATACGGAAATGAGTGCATGATAAGTCTTTATGAACAACACAGTAATGAGTGTATGATAGCTCTTCATGAACAATACAGTAATGAGTGTACGATAACTCTTTATGAACAATACAGTAATGAGTGTACCATAACTCTTTATGAACAATACAGTAATGAGTCTATGATAACCTTTTACGGACAATACGGAAATGAGTGCATGATAAGTCTTTATGAACAACACAGTAATGAGTGTATGATAACTCTTTATGAACAACACAGTAATGAGTGTATGATAACTCTTTATGAACAATACAGTAATGAGTGTATGATAACTCTTTATGGACAATACGGAAATGAGTACATGATAATCCTTTATGAACAACACAGCAATGAGTGTATGATAACTATTTATGAACAATACAGTAATGAGTGTATGATAACTCTTTACGAACAACACAGTAATGAGTGTATGATAACTCTTTATGAACAACACAGCAATGAGTGTATGATAACTCTTTATGAACAATACAGTAATGGGTGTATGATAACTCTTTAGGAACAACACAGTAATGAGTGTATGATATCTCTTTATTAACAACACAGTATTGAGTGTATGATTACGCTTTATGAACAATACAGTAATGAGTGTATGATATATCTTTATGAACAATACGGTAATGAGTGTATGATAACTCTTTATGAACAATACAGTAATGAGTGTATGATAACTCTTTATGAACAACACAGCAATGAGTGTATGATAACTCTTTATGAACAATACGGAAATGAGTGCATGATAAGGCTTTATGAACAACACAGTAATGAGTGCATGAAAACTCTTTATGAACAACACAGTAATGAGTGTATGGTACCTCTTTCTGGACAACACAGCAATGAGTGTATGATAACTCTTTATGAACAATACAGTAATAGGTGTATGATAACCATTTAGGAACAACACAGTAATGAGTGTATGATATCTCTTTATTAACAACACAGTATTGAGTGTATGATTACGCTTTATGAACAATACAGTAATGAGTGTATGATATATCTTTATGAACAATACGGTAATGAGTGTATGATAATTCTTTATGAACAATACAATAATGAGTGTATGATAACTCTTTATGAACAACACAGCAATGAGTGTATGATAACTCTTTACGAACAACACAGTAATGAGAGTATGATATCTCTTTATTAACAACACAGTATTGAGTGTATGATAACCCTTTATGAACTATACAGTAATGAGTGTACGATAACTCTTTATGTACAATACGGTAATGAGTGTACGATAACTCTTTATGAACAATACAGTAATGAGTGTATGATAACTTTTTATGTACAATACGGAAATGAGTGCATGGTAACGCTTTATGAACAATACAGTAATGAGTGCATGATAACTCTTTATGAACAACACAGTAATGAGTGTATGATAACTCTTTATGAACAATACAGTAATGAGTGTACGATAACTCTTTATGAACAATACAGTAATGAGTACAATACATCAATGAGTGTATGAAAACTCTTTATGAACAACACAGTAATGAGTGTATGATATCTCTTTATGAACAATACAGTAATGACTGTATGATAACTCTTTATGAACAATACAGTACTGAGTACAAAACCGCAATGAGTGTATGATAACTCTTTATGAACAACACAGTAATGAGTGTATGATAACCCTTTATGGACAATACAATAATGAGTGTATGATAACTCTCTATGAACAACACAGTGATGAGTGTATGATAACTCTTTATGAACAATACAGTAATGAGTGTATGATAGCTCTTTATGAACAATACAGTAATGAGTGTATGATAACTCTTTATGAACAATACAGTAATGAGTGTATGATAACTCTTAATGAACAACACAGTAATGAGTGTATAATAACTCTTTATGGACAATACAGTAATGAGTGTACGATAGCTCTTTATGAACAACACAGTAATGAGTGTACGCGATAACGCTTTATGAACAATACGGTGATGAGTGTATGCTAAAGCTTTATGAATAATACAGTAATGAGTGTATGATACTACTTTATGAACAACACAGTAATGAGTGTATGATAACACTTTATGAACAATACAGTAATGAGTGTACGATAACTCTTTATGTATAATACAGTACTGAGTGTATGATAACTCTTTATGACCAATACGATAATGAGTGCTTGATAATGTATCTAACTGAAGAATACGGTAGTGAGTGTATGATAACTCTTTATGAACAATACAGCAATGAGTGTCTGATACCTCTTTATGAACAACACATTAATGAGTGTATGACAACTCTTTATGAACCATACAGTAATGAGTGTGTGATAACTCTTTATGGACAATACGGAAATGAGTGCATGATAACTCTTTATGAACAACACAGTAATGAGTGTATGATAATTCTTTATGAACAATACAGTAATGAGTGTATGATAACTCTTTATGAACAACACAGCAATGAGTGTATGATAACTCTTTACGAACAACACAGTAATGAGAGTATGATATCTCTTTATTAACAACACAGTATTGAGTGTATGATAACCCTTTATGAACTATACAGTAATGAGTGTACGATAACTCTTTATGTACAATACGGTAATGAGTGTACGATAACTCTTTATGAACAATACAGTAATGAGTGTATGATAACTCTTTATGAACAATACAGTAATGACTGTATGATAACTCTTTATGAACAATACAGTACTGAGTACAAAACCGCAATGAGTGTATGATAACTCTTTATGAACAACACAGTAATGAGTGGACGCGATAAAGCTTTATGAACAATACGGTGATGAGTGTATGCTAAAGCTTTATGAATAATACAGTAATGAGTGTATGATACTACTTTATGAACAACACAGTAATGAGTGTATGATAACTCTTTATGAACAATACAGTAATGAGTGTACGATAACTCTTTATGTATAATACAGTACTGAGTGTGTGATAACTCTTTATGACCAATACGATAATGAGTGCTTGATAATGTATCTAACTGAAGAATACGGTAGTGAGTGTATGATAACTCTTTATGAACAATACAGCAATGAGTGTCTGATACCTCTTTATGAACAACACATTAATGAGTGTATGACAACTCTTTATGAACAATACAGTAATGAGTGTACGATAACTCTTTATGAACCATACAGTAATGAGTGTGTGATAACTCTTTATGGACAATACGGAAATGAGTGCATGATAACTCTTTATGAACAACACAGTAATGAGTGTATGATAATTCTTTATGAACAATACAGTAATGAGTGTATGATAACTCTTTATGAACAACACAGCAATGAGTGTATGATAACTCTTTACGAACAACACAGTAATGAGAGTATGATATCTCTTTATTAACAACACAGTATTGAGTGTATGATAACCCTTTATGAACTATACAGTAATGAGTGTACGATAACTCTTTATGTACAATACGGTAATGAGTGTACGATAACTCTTTATGAACAATACAGTAATGAGTGTATGATAACTTTTTATGGACAATACGGAAATGAGTGCATGGTAACGCTTTATGAACAATACAGTAATGAGTGCATGATAACTCTTTATGAACAACACAGTAATGAGTGTATGATAACTCTTTATGAACAATACAGTAATGAGTGTACGATAACTCTTTATGAACAATACAGTAATGAGTACAATACATCAATGAGTGTATGAAAACTCTTTATGAACAACACAGTAATGAGTGTATGATAACTCTTTATGAACAATACAGTAATGACTGTATGATAACTCTTTATGAACAATACAGTACTGAGTACAAAACCGCAATGAGTGTATGATAACTCTTTATGAACAACACAGTAATGAGTGTATGATAACCCTTTATGGACAATACAATAATGAGTGTATGATAACTCTCTATGAACAACACAGTAATGAGTGTATGATAACTCTTTATGAACAATACGGAAATGAGTGCATGATAAGGCTTTATGAACAACACAGTAATGAGTGCATGAAAACTCTTTATGAACAACACAGTAATGAGTGTATGATAACTCTTTATGAACAATACAGTAATAGGTGTATGATAACCATTTAGGAACAACACAGTAATGAGTGTATGATATCTCTTTATTAACAACACAGTATTGAGTGTATGATTACGCTTTATGAACAATACAGTAATGAGTGTATGATATATCTTTATGAACAATACGGTAATGAGTGTATGATAATTCTTTATGAACAATACAGTAATGAGTGTATGATAACTCTTTATGAACAACACAGCAATGAGTGTATGATAACTCTTTACGAACAACACAGTAATGAGAGTATGATATCTCCTTATTAACAACACAGTATTGAGTGTATGATAACCCTTTATGAACTATACAGTAATGAGTGTACGATAACTCTTTATGTACAATACGGTAATGAGTGTACGATAACTCTTTATGAACAATACAGTAATGAGTGTATGATAACTTTTTATGGACAATACGGAAATGAGTGCATGGTAACGCTTTATGAACAATACAGTAATGAGTGCATGATAACTCTTTATGAACAACACAGTAATGAGTGTATGATAACTCTTTATGAACAATACAGTAATGAGTGTACGATAACTCTTTATGAACAATACAGTAATGAGTACAATACATCAATGAGTGTATGAAAACTCTTTATGAACAACACAGTAATGAGTGTATGATAACTCTTTATGAACAATACAGTAATGACTGTATGATAACTCTTTATGAACAATACAGTACTGAGTACAAAACCGCAATGAGTGTATGATAACTCTTTATGAACAACACAGTAATGAGTGTATGATAACCCTTTATGGACAATACAATAATGAGTGTATGATAACTCTCTATGAACAACACAGTAATGAGTATATGATAACTCTTTATGAACAATACAGTAATGAGTGTATGATAGCTCTTTATGAACAATACAGTAATGAGTGTATGATAACTCTTTATGAACAATACAGTAATGAGTGTATGATAACTCTTAATGAACAACACAGTAATGAGTGTATAATAACTCTTTATGGACAATACAGTAATAGGTGTATGATAACCATTTAGGAACAACACAGTAATGAGTGTATGATATCTCTTTATTAACAACACAGTATTGAGTGTATGATTACGCTTTATGAACAATACAGTAATGAGTGTATGATATATCTTTATGAACAATATGGTAATGAGTGTATGATAATTCTTTATGAACAATACAGTAATGAGTGTATGATAACTCTTTATGAACAACACAGCAATGAGTGTATGATAACTCTTTACGAACAACACAGTAATGAGAGTATGATATCTCTTTATTAACAACACAGTATTGAGTGTATGATAACCCTTTATGAACTATACAGTAATGAGTGTACGATAACTCTTTATGTACAATACGGTAATGAGTGTACGATAACTCTTTATGAACAATACAGTAATGAGTGTATGATAACTTTTTATGGACAATACGGAAATGAGTGCATGGTAACGCTTTATGAACAATACAGTAATGAGTGCATGATAACTCTTTATGAACAACACAGTAATGAGTGTATGATAACTCTTTATGAACAATACAGTAATGAGTGTACGATAACTCTTTATGAACAATACAGTAATGAGTACAATACATCAATGAGTGTATGAAAACTCTTTATGAACAACACAGTAATGAGTGTATGATAACTCTTTATGAACAATACAGTAATGACTGTATGATAACTCTTTATGAACAATACAGTACTGAGTACAAAACCGCAATGAGTGTATGATAACTCTTTATGAACAACACAGTAATGAGTGTATGATAACCCTTTATGGACAATACAATAATGAGTGTATGATAACTCTCTATGAACAACACAGTAATGAGTGTATGATAACTCTTTATGAACAATACAGTAATGAGTGTATGATAGCTCTTTATGAACAATACAGTAATGAGTGTATGATAACTCTTTATGAACAATACAGTAATGAGTGTATGATAACTCTTAATGAACAACACAGTAATGAGTGTATAATAACTCTTTATGGACAATACAGTAATGAGTGTACGATAGCTCTTTATGAACAACACAGTAATGAGTGTACGCGATAACGCTTTATGAACAATACGGTGATGAGTGTATGCTAAAGCTTTATGAATAATACAGTAATGAGTGTATGATACTACTTTATGAACAACACAGTAATGAGTGTATGATAACTCTTTATGAACAATACAGTAATGAGTGTACGATAACTCTTTATGTATAATACAGTACTGAGTGTATGATAACTCTTTATGACCAATACGATAATGAGTGCTTGATAATGTATCTAACTGAAGAATACGGTAGTGAGTGTATGATAACTCTTTATGAACAATACAGCAATGAGTGTCTGATACCTCTTTATGAACAACACATTAATGAGTGTATGACAACTCTTTATGAACAATACAGTAATGAGTGTACGATAACTCTTTATGAACCATACAGTAATGAGTGTGTGATAACTCTTTATGGACAATACGGAAATGAGTGCATGATAACTCTTTATGAACAACACAGTAATGAGTGTATGATAATTCTTTATGAACAATACAGTAATGAGTGTATGATAACTCTTTATGAACAACACAGCAATGAGTGTATGATAACTCTTTACGAACAACACAGTAATGAGAGTATGATATCTCTTTATTAACAACACAGTATTGAGTGTATGATAACCCTTTATGAACTATACAGTAATGAGTGTACGATAACTCTTTATGTACAATACGGTAATGAGTGTACGATAACTCTTTATGAACAATACAGTAATGAGTGTATGATAACTTTTTATGGACAATACGGAAATGAGTGCATGGTAACGCTTTATGAACAATACAGTAATGAGTGCATGATAACTCTTTATGAACAACACAGTAATGAGTGTATGATAACTCTTTATGAACAATACAGTAATGAGTGTACGATAACTCTTTATGAACAATACAGTAATGAGTACAATACATCAATGAGTGTATGAAAACTCTTTATGAACAACACAGTAATGAGTGTATGATAACTCTTTATGAACAATACAGTAATGACTGTATGATAACTCTTTATGAACAATACAGTACTGAGTACAAAACCGCAATGAGTGTATGATAACTCTTTATGAACAACACAGTAATGAGTGTATGATAACCCTTTATGGATAATACAATAATGAGTGTATGATAACTCTCTATGAACAACACAGTAATGAGTGTATGATAACTCTTTATGAACAATACAGTAATGAGTGTATGATAGCTCTTTATGAACAATACAGTAATGAGTGTATGATAACTCTTTATGAACAATACAGTAATGAGTGTATGATAACTCTTAATGAACAACACAGTAATGAGTGTATAATAACTCTTTATGGACAATACAGTAATGAGTGTACGATAGCTCTTTATGAACAACACAGTAATGAGTGTACGCGATAACGCTTTATGAACAATACGGTGATGAGTGTATGCTAAAGCTTTATGAATAATACAGTAATGAGTGTATGATACTACTTTATGAACAACACAGTAATGAGTGTATGATAACTCTTTATGAACAATACAGTAATGAGTGTACGATAACTCTTTATGTATAATACAGTACTGAGTGTATGATAACTCTTTATGACCAATACGATAATGAGTGCTTGATAATGTATCTAACTGAAGAATACGGTAGTGAGTGTATGATAACTCTTTATGAACAATACAGCAATGAGTGTCTGATAACTCTTTATGAACAACACATTAATGAGTGTATGATAACTCTTTATGAACAATACAGTAATGAGTGTACGATAACTCTTTATGAACAATACAGTAATGAGTGTATGATAACTTTTTATGGACAATACGGAAATGAGTGCATGGTAACGCTTTATGAACAATACAGTAATGAGTGCATGATAACTCTTTATGAACAACACAGTAATGAGTGTATGATAACTCTTTATGAACAATACAGTAATGAGTGTACGATAACTCTTTATGAACAATACAGTAATGAGTACAATACATCAATGAGTGTATGAAAACTCTTTATGAACAACACAGTAATGAGTGTATGATAACTCTTTATGAACAATACAGTAATGACTGTATGATAACTCTTTATGAACAATACAGTACTGAGTACAAAACCGCAATGAGTGTATGATAACTCTTTATGAACAACACAGTAATGAGTGTATGATAACCCTTTATGGATAATACAATAATGAGTGTATGATAACTCTCTATGAACAACACAGTAATGAGTGTATGATAACTCTTTATGAACAATACAGTAATGAGTGTATGATAGCTCTTTATGAACAATACAGTAATGAGTGTATGATAACTCTTTATGAACAATACAGTAATGAGTGTATGATAACTCTTAATGAACAACACAGTAATGAGTGTATAATAACTCTTTATGGACAATACAGTAATGAGTGTACGATAGCTCTTTATGAACAACACAGTAATGAGTGTACGCGATAACGCTTTATGAACAATACGGTGATGAGTGTATGCTAAAGCTTTATGAATAATACAGTAATGAGTGTATGATACTACTTTATGAACAACACAGTAATGAGTGTATGATAACTCTTTATGAACAATACAGTAATGAGTGTACGATAACTCTTTATGTATAATACAGTACTGAGTGTATGATAACTCTTTATGACCAATACGATAATGAGTGCTTGATAATGTATCTAACTGAAGAATACGGTAGTGAGTGTATGATAACTCTTTATGAACAATACAGCAATGAGTGTCTGATAACTCTTTATGAACAACACATTAATGAGTGTATGATAACTCTTTATGAACAATACAGTAATGAGTGTACGATAACTCTTTATGAACCATACAGTAATGAGTGTGTGATAACTCTTTATGGACAATACGGAAATGAGTGCATGATAACTCTTTATGAACAATACAGTAATGAGTGTACGATACCTCTTTATGAACAAAACAGTAATGAGTGTACGATAACTCTTTATGAACAATACAGTAATGTGTGTATGATAACGCCTTATGAACAACACAGTAATGAGTGTATGATAACTCTTTATGAACAACACAGTAATGAGTGTATGGTACCTCTTTCTGGACAATTCGGAAATGAGTATAACACTTTATGAACAATACGGTAATGAGTGTATGATAACTGTATGGAGAATACTGTAATGAGTGTATGATACTGTATCTTATTGAACAACACGGTAATGAGTTTACGATAATTATTAAGTCCGTCCATAAGCATATTCCATTATCTTTTATGTGCCAAATATCAGCGGCCAAAAGTCATAGCATTGGCAACATCCGTTAGAATATTTCATCAAAATTATGTACATGGAGGGATGTATCTGTCACTCAAGTATACGACACAATAGTAAATTACGTCACTAGTTAGCTGACGTCACAATTATAATGAGGAATTGTAACTCCACCAGGAAGCTAGAAAGCTCCCTCATGAGTGTACATACATTGTCTGTCATTGAAGGATTCACAATTTAATAAACATTTTGTTGAATATGTAGGCAGCAACATTTCCAGCCAAATTAGTTTCAAAATATTCACCAATTTTAACCTATTGTTACCGGTACCTTTTAAATTTAGGTTTCAAAGTTTTATATCTATTCCAACACGAGTAATGTTATTGCGACGCTTAGCTAGAAAAGGGCGGGGCATAGCTAGAAATGGGCGGGCATAGCTAGAAATGGGCGGGCATAGCTAGAAATTGGCGGGACATAGCTAGAAATGGAGACCTCTATTGAAAATGTTTTGTGGCCGCATAAACCTGCATATTATGATGGATACATTGAATAGCAAATAACAGCGATATTTACAGCAGTACAGTTGACATGCTGAGTGTCATACATGCAATCACACTACTACTTACCACATGATCGAAAACTAACTGATGAAATGTCTTTTGTAATTGTGATTAATTAAACATGGAAACAATAATTGTCTTATAATGAGATCCACCCTGATACTCTCACAAGCTCTTAAGAGCACACCATTATACAGTTAAATACATTCCGAGTTCTGGCGATAAAAGCACTGCTCTGCAATCCTTTAGTGAGTTGCGACGTCAACCTCCCGTTATATGAATGATTACTGTATTCTGCGGCTGTAGTAATAGAAACATCCTACAGCTGCAATCAGTCCTTCCTCGCTTTGGCCCACTGTGACTTGTCCTCAGCCGAAATCCTTAGCTTCCTCAGGTCCATTCTTGACTTGAGTGTACCGAGTCCTGCTTTATCGACGTCACCTCGTATAACGCAAAGCAGATTTATGCAATGCCGTCCTCCCCTGACTTTGTACTCCCCCTATAATCTGGTGGAAATAGAGAGGATCCGAGAATCGCATGGTGATGCATGATCTTCATGTCACAGAACTCAGTACTTATGCTTTCCAGCTTTTTGGATGTTTCACATGTATGAATCCAGGATGACCGACGGGTTTACTTCCGGTCACTGTCAAAAAGGTGGGAAACAAACATTCTTTAGCTTTATATCGGGAATATGCTGATAAACAATTCAAAATATGTTGAAATCAACTATACGCCATTTAAATTAACTTTATGAGTCGTCCAACTGCATTGCAAATTGGTACAATACCCTGTAAGAACGAGCGTGGAGTGCTATAGTTGAGACATAAGTGGGTCTGTCAGGAATATCAAAAATGTACCAAACCGACTGATACACAAATACATTTAAACCAGTTTCGAGTTGAGTCACAACTAAAACATGGCTGCACATTTTCATTACCGTTATATTTGTTGTTCATGGGATGACATATTATGGTTTAAGCATCTGTGGCAGCATTAAAGGAAACAGAACTGTATGCCATTCGTTCATTATTTACAGGACAATTGGCGATCGTCTTCAATGCCAATAGTTCCTCAACACATGGACCGAAATTAAGACACTGATTTGACCTATTAATGACACGCCCATACCGATATATTGAGGATAGACAGAATGCGACCACAATGAAAGCCTCAATAACGAATCCATAAAGGACTCAACAACACCAGCTATCCCGTTATCATACTGTCATTACATACTTTACTTAATTCCTCTCTCCCCGTGGACAATAGGACGGGTATCATACTATCATGGCACGAAAAATTCAGAAATGTCAGAAGCCATTGCTAAAATGTAGTCTTTCCTCATAAAATATTAGCACACCAAAGAACCCTGTGAAAGATCCTGATTGGATGGAAAGCGATTCAAGGGATATCATGATGTTAATTGGAGCTGAAAAGATAGGAAGATAGACCCGATAATGTATGGTTAGTTAATGAAAATATGCCATGCTTTTTGCAACATTTCATATTCATTATGCATGGTACGGCCTCCTCGTCATCCAGAAATTGCATGCACAACGCCATAGGCGACTGTCAGTATACGTTATGGGCATATGGCACATAGTCTTATTTTGCATAACATTAATTGCATGTGAAAGCTATACGTTGGTGTGCATTATGTCTGTATATATGTAGTAGATGGATTTTAAGGATATGCCAACTGTAGATGTGACTGTACATAAAGAGAAAATCGCATCAGAGATCAAATAACGTGTGTGTGCGCGTGCGTGTGTGTGCGTGTATGTCCTTATGTATGCGCATGCACTTGTGTTTGAAACAAGGCACGCTGCTTGAAAAATTGTATTCACCCCAGCAGGACAGAGTGCTTATAATGAAAATGACCAAAGCGAAAGTGAGAACAGGTCCTGTAGAACAGTTTGAATCGAGACTGGTGTTCGCAAAGATAATGTCTATCGTGAGCTATCATAATCTCGATCTGAAGGACATAACCAGCTTTGAATGAGCACAAATTTCGTGCCTCAATACTTCAAGGAAGAGCAGAGAAATACAAATCGCTACGTCGACATCGACCTTTAAGAAAAACCTCAATTGGAGCAGCCAGCACGTGCATTGTCATAGATGGATACATTGTCGTTTGGGTTGTTCATTGGCCAAGCAACGGCAGTGCCAAAGAGATAGTTAGAAATGATGCGAACTATGTCACACGAGCAATTAAAGACACGATCAAGGTGCAGATAATCATCAACGCTTTATGCTGCTCGTTTACAGGCGCTGTTTGTTTCTTGAAAGCATTGGTTGTATCTAGACTCTCATCTTTCACCTCAACAAGTTATGCTAACTGTTACAAAATGTAAGAGACAATTGATCGATATGATATATGATAAACATACGTTCAGTGTAAACAATCACACACGACTAATAGTCTCATTGGAGGAAGCTATATACCAATAGAAATATGCTTCGTACCCAGAGGCATGGCATCCAGACCAATCATAAGGAAGTGGATGTTAGCATCCCCAACGAAATGGTCGCATTGGCAAGTTTTAGAAATCAAGTAATCAGTGATGACACAGATGTCCGTGTGTTATTAGTGCATTAATATAAAGATAACATGTTGATCGCAACACTTCTGCTGGAGCCTACAAGTCAAACATGTTCATCAATTAGCATCTGTTTAACAATTGCGAAACAGAGGTGTTACTTCACACCCTCTCTCCGGCCATAAAATCACGGGAGGTGATACAATACGATGATACTATGGGATAGGTAAAACTGAAGTTATGAATATTCTTGATGCAGCAAACGTGTGGGACAATCTAGCAAACCATTTGAACAGCAGGTATTGAAGTTGTCCCACTCCTCACTGCATCCTGTAGATAGGCAGATGTCTGATATTGGTGAGATGCTGTCAAATATACGGTACAAAATGTCGGTTTAAAAGACAGACCGAAAAGGTACGTACCTATTGTCAAAACGTAGCACCTTGCCACCAACCGCGGGGTGGGTGATGTGGGGTTGGGGTGGGAGTCAATGAAAACGCAAAAATGTCTCACCTTCAGACATCCGCATGAAGTATTGCTTTTTTTTAGCATAATCCAGTGAAATGTGTGTAACATGGATGAATATACTAATTCCACCCGTGTGGGTCCTGAAGGACTGAATGGTCAGTTTGCACCACCGAGCTACTGAAAATGCTTCGATTCACGAGCCACGTTTGTCCTGTCGATGTGCATCTGACAAAATTGCTGACTCTATGTTTGCAAATACAGACAATCAGATGGTTGCTTGAGTCAAAGAATACTATGACAGACTGCGTTGTTGCTACCGATGTCGATGCTAATGGTATCGCTGCCGATGATGCTGAGTGTGGACGATGTTGAAAAGGACACTGGAAACATCGAATTTCCATGAATTTGTTTTCATTTACATCTACCTAAATCAAAAATGTTTTTAACTATGCGTACGTCAGATCAAGGACATCACTCGTTATATGTTCTTATGAGTGGTACTTCCATATATGGGAATCCAAGATGGCCGCCGTAATGGAATATATCACCATAAAATTGAAATTATACTTTTAGGATGATTGCTTGATTCCAAATCCACGACTTCACTCATCTTAATTCTGGTTGCTGACAAAGAGGTGGAAAACAATTAAATTTAATGCCGTTTCCTGCTAAATAAGAATATGTTGTAGAGGGTAGTGTCTATCATGTATATTTTTATCGAACTATTTACTGAGCATAGATCACGAGCTTGACTGAATATAATAATGTATTGTATTCAGCAGTGCCTGGCTGATCAGAATCGTATGCAAATAGACTACTCAAACTTGCTAAGGAAAATATACAATTACAGAAAATATTGGACACAGGATACAACTCAGAATCCATACGTCCCCAACGGCATTAATTATGTAATTATCAACACACAAAATTAATGTCAGATTTTGTAAAACCAAGAAGCGCAGTGACAGATGTGAGCTTGCGGCATACTTTGGCGAAACTAGATTAATCTACAGATGATCCGGCCAAATGCTACGGCCAGGGTTTCCAGGCTACTCATTACCGCGTATGTCAACCTCCAGAACTGATTACAGTCTGACATATTTGCATGCTATCAATTAAAGACTGAGGCTAAACCCGCGGTACATTATCCCACTCCTCTGTCGAGGCCTGTCCAAGCTCCCGGAGGCTGGTGGATTGGACTGGTCGAGCTGAGATTGCTGTCTGCAGAAGGTTCCAATCATGCGGAATGGGGACCGAGCTGGTCACTCCATTAGTTTCATACCCTCGCTTTCCAGGTATAGTGAGGCATTCCGGGTGCAATAGATCTATGTATGGCCACCAACACTAAAGCTACCCAATACCATGACTGAACGACAACTAAAACGGCCATGTTCCATCATGTTAGCATCAGCAAATCTTAGATTTTGATATTGCCACAAAGTCCAAGACGAATGGCAGAATCCTGACACGTTTGTGAACAAAACAATTTCCAAATGAGTATAACTAAAGTTTGGATATTCTCTACTCCATTCCAGTCTCGTTTGACGGCGCCTCTTACTCAGGGGTACCCCCACAGCAGGCAAGTAGACTCTCAAACACTTGCATTAAGTCTGTTTCTAACAATCTGAGGGATATTATCAACCCAGTCGCGGCTCTACAGTGGTTTCGCAATACTGTAGAATTAGTGTTTCAGTTTCAGCGTGCAGAGATGACAAGGCGCCTGTCTTGTGGCTTTGTGGTAGCCCTCGCACACCATTCGTCACACCATCTGCAAACTTGACTGGTCTCATGATTTAATCGGTTTCATGCCTTGGAGGTGACACTCTGAATAACCCGCGAGGATCGTCGAGAGTAGCTAATCCTCCAGCTAATCCTCCAGGTCCCATCATGTCCCATATTTTCAATATGTTCATGGCATTATGCTTATGGATTAATAATAGTCTCCATTCAAAGATGATTGACGGTACTTTGTTCTAGGAGAATGGACTATGCCTGCAAGTTGCTAAAATAAGCAGGTCAGACTTGATGGCCATTGATAGACTGGTTACTTTCATGATCACATGACATGTTTGTAGTCTGTAACTTGATGATGGAATGGTGTGTCACGTTCAAGGTCACATGGCTTGTTGGTAGTCTACAACTTGATATGTGTGACGTTCATGATCACATGGCATGTTTGTAGTTTACAACTTGATGACGGACGGGTGTGTCACGTGGAAGAAACCGTACTAAGAGCTTCATTAAAAGCCAAAATATCAACAAGACAATTATAACTGTGATAATTACACATTTGAAGAATAAAACCTTTCTATAGATTCCTGTTGCGTTGTCAGTGTTGAGACATACAGTAGTGGACAATCAGGTACCGGGAACAATCTGAGTTCAATGACTTCACATGTCACAGTTGTTACAATATAGAAATCAATACGTTTTCCTTGAGACGTTTACAGGAGCAGGAAATAAGCAGATTTATCATTATGTGGCGGAAATTAGTTGTGAGCATTGCATCCTGAGCAGCGCTTTACCTTAGTAACACGGGATGGCTTCACTCTACCATTGACCATTGTTTCACTGTGTATCATCGCCATCTCTGGCACGCCAGCAGACGCGTATACGCGCACAGACGCACGCATACACATATGCACGCACACATATACGCACGCAGACACGCACCCAGGCACGCAGGCTCGTACGTATTCACGCGCACACGCAAGCACGTGCGTACGCACGCACACGCTGTGAGACATCGATGCAAAAATAGTTCTACAAGTGTTAATTCCAAGAAACTCTCTTATCATAGAAACAATGTCGCTAGAATGTCCATGAAATCTAATTCACTTCTCATGGCTGCTGGCGCGGGGATTGTGTCGGAAATCAATTTAAAATACGAAATACCAAATGTCGCGCATAATGTAGCCTAAATACTCTTCCGACACATTTAATGACATTTATTTTCAATCTCGCTACAAACTGCTTTGCTGAGGAGATATACTCAAATTAGATGGCCGAAACTGTGTTCGATTTTGAGAACATAGTTATTAACCTCACAATTTTCAAAATCAATTAGTCAGAATGAAGAAACGATCATTTAGCAAGAAATGGGCCTAATCAACAAAAATGTGCATATTAATTAGACACTAGCCACGCATGTTTTGTGTACACCGCTATGGCGATATACTCACGATATACTCACGATATACTCACTGAATTATTTTGCGATAACTTACAGAAGTAAATAATATAATTACGAAAACCCTCGCAGCCATCATGATATAATAATGGAATAACAAGACTGTACAGCATTTACACGAGTTCCAAACGAGGTCTATGGCTATATGGTCATCTGCAAGCTATGATCTAGGCATGTCTGATCGATTACAATACCCCGTCAGCATGTATAGGCACATTGATAACCATTGTATGTATAATTGGGTACGATACAGCCAGGATGCATAGGCACATTGATAACCATTGTATGCATAATTGCGTACGATACCGCCAGCATGCATAGGCACATTCATAACCATGCATATCTGAATGGTTACGATACCGTCGGCAATTATACGGGCATTGATGACCATTGCACGTCTGATTGGCTAGGATACAGTCGGCCCTATAGGGACATTGATAACCAGTGTATAACTGATTGGTTACGATACCACCGGGAATAATAGGCACATTGATAAACAATGTATGTCTGATTGGTTACGATACCACCGGGAATTATAAGCACATTGATGACCATTTCACGTATGATTGATTAGGATACAGTCGGCCCAATAGCGACATTGATAACCGGTGTATAACTGATTGGTTACATTGATGACCATTGTATGTATACTTGGTTACGATACCACCGGGAATTATAGGTACATTGCTAACCATTATATATCTGATTGGTTACATTACCGTCGGACTGGATAGGCACATTGTTTTACCATTGTATATCTGATTGGTTACATTACCGTCGGACTGGATAGGCACCTTGTTTTACCATTGTATATCTGATTGGTTACATTACCCTCGGACTGGGTAGGCACATTGTTTTACCATTGTATATCTGATTGGTTACAATACCGTCGGGCACTATAGGGGCATTGTTAACCTCTTTCTACAGTTCGAAGCCACGATCATAGATGATTATGTGTTTGATTTTACAACTGAAGCATGATAGGTTATTGGGAACAGTGTCATTTTAACAGCATAAACAAGATCTAATCATGTATATGTATAATTAAATGATAGCGTGTCTGATGTTCACGATTACTGCCAGCGGCAACAGCAGTGCACACAGATCTTCTGAAATCGATCTCTTACAGTGACGTTACACACAGCTTCTAATAAACGCTCAGTGAATTCACAGTGCAAGTGCCTCTGTGGCAAAATAACACCTAGCCAAGAAGGGTGGGATACAGTCAGATAGGAGAAAATAAGATGGGACACAGTCAAATGGGACAGCGTCAGATGGGACACAACCAGGTGGGACACAGCTACATTATACTGTTTAGACATATTATCTATAGATCTTTGCAGGATAAAATGTTATCTTTTTTTAGATTAATAACAAATATCATATAAATGCACCAGTTTGCTTTTCATTGCGTGCCAAAAACTCGTCATTTGTTGCAATACTAACCCTTTGGATACTCATGACATATGGTCATCATAGACGCCGAGTTGGTTCGTTTCAGCACATCTCTCTCATCTCAACTTGCCTCAGTCGTTTATTTATAACACTCGTGTACTCTCCTGCGTAATATGAAGGCCGCTGCTACGTCCGGCAACAACGGACCTTTCCATTTTTGGCCATGCCCCGCCTATCACTAGCTAAGCTCCACCTACACCTCGCCGTGTTGGGATTGATCGATCCCCCAAATGCCCTAGCTATCAATTTTCTGAAAACTATACAGGGAAGCTGTTGAATATTTTGTAACTAATTTGACTGGGTGCTGTTGCTGCCTATGGCAGCAACAGCGCCAAGTCAAATTAGTTTCAAAATAGTCAACAGAATATTTATTAAATAGTAAAAGCAAACAATTTGTACAACAAAGCATAGACCGTCTTCAAATATGCGTTCGTGACGTACTTATCGACGTCATTCATGACGTCATTCATTATGATGTCATTGTACACATCACGCAGTTCATTATGACGTCATATGATGGATGGGTACTCTGGAAAGGTGAATTAAGCATGTACAGCAGACGGTGAATTCAAGCTGGTATCATTTCTCTTGAACGGCCAAAGGTTTTATCAACTATTTTTGACACTAATCTGACTGGGAAACATTGAACACCGTAGCTAAATTATCACTTATCTACTTAGAGACTGCTATGTCGATGCTCCTCTATGGCGATGTCTGCTTTGGAAAACGATGCAAGCGTTATCTGTGAGATGGTGGGTTTAATGTGTCTAAGGCCATTAGGTGTTTTATTGACAGTGTTTTAGGAGTGTCATAAAATTAGGAATCTAAAATCAGACTTGTGGCATTCATCTTCATCTTCTCATGTCATCGATGGCAGACGCCATGAAACTGTACAATGTTCAGATGGACAGACTGAACTAAGTAGAGGACTAAATACGCTTATGCACTGGTCTCGACCTTGAGGGAAAATAATATTGTTTGATCAGTTCGTCCATTGACTTGTCCGTCTGTATGTTCATTCATCTTGGATATATATAGGATTCATTTCTATTTTCCAAGTAGAACTAATTTTATTGAAGAGTTTCAAAATCAGTCTAGGATCCATGCCCAATTATCGACATTCCTTTGAAGCATTTCAAGTACAGCTGAAATTATCGAAGAAAAAACAAAAACGCCCTAAAGTCCAGTCCAAAAATGGCCAAATCCAGGACAAATTGTAATAGTAATCATTCATGGATTGGTTGTTCACTAGATGCATGACATCCATCTACATGATATATAAAAAAATTATTTTGATATATTTTGTGGAAACATGGTCGGAAAATAGTGATTTATGCTTTCCAGAGGTTAACATTCTAATGCAAATATATTATATCTTTTGTATAAATGGAGATAAACCCCCTACATCTTATGTCTATACCAATGTTCTTTCTGTCTGACTTTCACATAAACCTGTTTTAGATGGGTAGCATTAATGCTTAGAGGCCCCTTGTGGGAATATCTGTACACCAAAACTCTTTTTCATCATATCCGCTTACAGTCCATGAGCCAGAATCATCCCAGCACTAATTTCGATAGGTCTCTTCCCCAGACCTAGATCAACTACCCTCTGGAGTTTCAATAAACGATAACGGTGTTATCGACCGGAAACCTCTCTGTCGTATGCCCGCCTGTCTGCCCGCATGGCCAGATGGTGCCATCACATAATACCCCACCAACAGTTTAGCACAAGAATACACAAATACTGGTGTCCTTGACACTATTGTCAAGAGGCAAAACTACCATTTGCCAATTGGGCAGCCATCCACGACACTATTGATCAAATGGTTCCAGTGTCCCAAGGGATGGCATTTACTAATGGGGCAATGGTCATAGTAAGAAATTTGGATGAGGAAATACAAAAATATTGGCGGCCTTGACATTATTGTCCAATGGAAAAAGCACCATTGATCAATGGGGCAGCCATCCCTGACCCTATTGTCAAACATTTCAAGTGTACCAAGAGATGCCATTTAGCAATGGGGAAATGGTCACAAGCAAACATTTGAGCGGGAAATGCAAAAAATACTGGCCTTCTTAACACGATTGATCAATGGGAAAAATACAATTGGTCAATGGGGCAGCTTTACCTGACACATTTGCCAATGGTTCAAGTGACTCAACACTGAGATTTCCAAAGGGGCAATGGGCACAGTAAAAAATTTGGATAAGGAAATGCAATAATGGGGGAATCCTTGACACCAACCGGAAAAGTACCATTGATCATCCCTGACACTATTGTCAAGTGTTTAATGTGTACTAAAGGAATATTTCGGTCAAATCTTGTTTTGATCCTTTAACAATTGACGAACCGTGCCACAGATTTGTTCTCCACTTAGGGTTTAATAATTAAAACTGCCTTAGCGAAGCAGAGTTATCACCAATTGTTCCAAGTCGTGGTCTCTTCATATTCCTAGTGAACATAGATATTTTCTGAAACAAATGAAATTCCCCATAGGTTCAATAATTTAAAAAAGGTCCTAGTGAACCAGAGTTATTGCCCTTGTCTGAAAGAGCGGCTTCTTTACATTCAGCATTTAATTAGATATTTAACTGAAGGAACCATCTGCTAAATTTGGTCTTAATCTCTCAACAATTGACGAAACAAATATATTTTGCCCATAGGTTTCAATAGTTAAAAAAAGTCTTAATGAACCAGTGTTATGGTTCTTGTTTAAATATAAATGCTCTTAAAATTATGAAACGTGCCATCGTTGTATTATCTTTCGCCATTGGGCCCATACTGCAGAACATTTTCAAGGGGGGATAACTCCGCTGTTTGTCATCAAATCAGCATCATTTTCAGAATGGATAAATTAGATGAGGATAGAAACTAATTAGCCAAGTTTAATCTAAAGCAGTCCAGAAATAACAAAACGTACCACCATTGCTGACGCTGCACAGACAGACCCACGGTGGGATGGACGAACGGATGGAGAGACGGTCGGATGGATGGACGGACGGACGGACAGGTGGGCGTGGTAATGGTCGGGTGGGCGGGCGTGCGGTCGAGTGGGAAGGCTAACGGGATGGCCGGCTGCCGGACGAGGAGTGATCCCTATAGCTATGTTGACTGACATATCAGCTGAGCCAAAATGAGTCAAATGACAGTCAATTCAAATCAATTGTTCTCAGACGCGGCAGTTTACATATTTTGAAAAAGCAGAGCTTCCTGGGACTTAATGGACATTTAATGTCGGGTTTTGGTTTGGAGGAGTCGCGGGAAGTCAGCTGCATGATCTATTCATTGGCATTTTCTCGTTGATGGTGACTTGAACTCCCTACTAACGTCAAAGAGCTTGCGTTAAAATTGCCTAAATGAATCAAATGAAGACGAGACGGTTTCTCCTCATGAATCATTAAACCATAGAGATTGTGACCTGCGTGAGGAACTTGTTGCACCTACTGACCTGTACAACAATCTTATGTCAGATACAGAAGCGAGAATTCGCGTCCCGAGACCCTTCAAATTGTAGCTGAACGGATCCAAGTGGTGAAAAGCCGAATGGGAGACGACCGCACAGCCTGGTTGTAATTCCAGTACATGGACATGATAGATTTAGTCCATGCTTTCCTGCGATTAGAACGAACCGAGAACTGGAATCGGCATCTTTACACATTGGCCGATATGATGTCATTCATGGGAGCTTCTCGGTATACATTGTATGTCAAATCCCTAAACATTTACACAGAAAATAATGTAAGATTGGAGGAGCAGCCTTGGCACCTTTGTTCATGTAGGTATCCACACTGCTCCTAGGACAGATAAAAACTGGGAAGGAAAACAGGTGGTTTGGCAATAGGAAGGGACACGACTGAGACTCAACTCTTGATATGGGCGAAGTACAGCACAGACAAATAAACAATAAAATGCAGGAGCTACCAAACGTCAGCTATCAGACCAATGAACAGCATAACAATGTTTCCCAAACAAGACAATGCAGATACACTCCTGATAGCTTTGAAATAGTTGGCTTACTCGGAACAAGTGAACATCTACAAAATATTATGAATGGTTTTAAATAGTACTATTATGAGAGAAATTGATGGAATGAATGTGGTCGGCTTTACATTCCGACAGAAATCACTGACAAAAAGAATGGGATCTAAATCCACTCTGACAATTAGTGATGCAGAAAGAGTACAAATCGATCCATAGTTGTTATTGCAGAGGCTAATCATGCTGGGATGCACACAGACAAACTATCCGAGGCTTTCAAATTTGAATCGTCACACTCCTTTTGTTTCAAAAGAGGCGATTCTTTCTGCCGACAAGCCAAAACTCGCCGAACAAATATATGATTCTATACCTCCTGAGGATGGGCCAGGCCCAGATTGCCTATAGGTCCTGGATAGTGGTGCTATTACTCAGAGAATCCTATGGGAGACTGGCAAGACATATGGTGATACTGTGTGATGCTACGCCAGCTGTCAGTTACACACACACACACACACACACACACACACACACACACACACACACACACACACACACACACACACACACACACACACAGACACACACACACACACACACACACACACACACACACACACACACACACACACACACACACACACACACACACACACACACACACACACACACACACACACACACACACACACACAGCTAGTATAGAAGTCTCTTATGTTCTTATCAACATTCTCTCCGACTCAAGTTGGATACAGTCTCAATGAGTCTCATTTTCCCTGCATCACAGTTAGTGTTTTGGCTTGGTGGTAGAATTCTTGTATGCTGGTCGATGCTTTATCGTGAGATGAAACCACATGCTTTGATATCACTTATTGTTATCTCTAACATGTTTTTGAATTTGTTCCTTCATGTATGTGATGTTTTTGAAGTAGTTGCTTCATGTATGTGATGTTTTGAAGTTGTTCCTTCATGTATGTGATGTTTTTGAAGTAGTTGCTTCATATATGTGATGTTTTCGAAGTAGTTGCTTCATGTATGTGATGTTTTTGAAGTAGTTGCTTCATGTATATGATGCTTTTGAAGTTGTTCCTTCATGTATGTGATGTTTTTGAAGTTGTTGCTTCATGCATATAATGGTTTTTTTTAAAGTTGTTCCTTCATGCATGTAATGTTTTTGAGGTTCTTCCTTCATGTATGTGATGTTTTTTAAATTGTTCCTTCATGTATTTGATGTTTTTGAAGTTCTTCCTTCATGTATGCGATGCTTCTAAAGTTGTTCCTTCATGCATGTAAAGCCGTATCATTCACAGTCAGTGTCAGTCAGAAATTCTTGCACTTTATCTCTTAGATCTTGTATAGTCATTTGCGCCTCACCATTGGCCTCTAGACATGTAACTACCTTACTAGAAGCATTTGTTCGCACTAAATCGGATGAATCATTTTCTCTGTTTGAAACCGCTGTTGTATTTGCTTCCATGTTCAAAAGATCGTGCTACAGATGCTGTAGTACACGCAAATCCTGGCCATACTCAACTCTACCTTTAACAATTTATGTCCACGAATCGTTGCATTCGTTAAATGAATGCATGACATTCGTTTGAAAGCCCATTGTTCCGACTGAAATAAGTTTATGAGTCTTTTCTTTAACATGGTGTTTGTAGGAATTCCGCACTGGATAAGCACTTTTCTATATACTTGAATGTGAAAGTTGTAGAGCTACGCCCACACTGTGTGTTACTGGAGTCTGTGGATGCACAATCCCGCTTTCTGGCACTGGATATGCTGGTTGGAGAACAGAACTCCTTCCTACACGTAACATGTACAAGTTGACCAGGCGCAGTACTACTATTGCTGTTCCACAACTCATTAGGCTGGGAGATATCTTCACAACCATTGCCCCGTAATGTGGTGGCTGGGTGTCCGCTGGACAGCAAACACACATTCCCATCTTGATTAGAAATAAAACAATAAAGTCGGGTTAACAGTTCGTTGAGGTAATATGTTATTTATTGAAATGTAAAAAAGCAGACATTAGATTATTTACTAATCAATGTATAATTACCCGAACGTCTGATTTTGAGGCTGTCCAGCATCATCTGCCTCCAATACGGTGGTTGGTGAAATCAAAGCAAAACGTTATTGCTGATAAACTCAGCAGCGTAACCAGGGGGGTGGGGGGTGGCGGCATAAGGGGGCGGGGGGGGGGGAGAGGGCGGGTGGTCGCTCCCCTGGACCAATCTTCCCAAATGCGGCGCCTAAATCATGTCCGTAAGACACAAGTTTCGGGACGTCCCAACTCCCAAGCCACCTTTAACAAGTTAATCTACATTGAAAATTAGAACAATTTGAATGCACAACGTTGTTAATGTTATCTTGCCAGGCTTGTTCATCGCTATGCTTAGACTTTTTGTTTCAATTACGCTACATCAAGACAAAGAATAGTAGAATACACGCTACTTTCTAAGTGGAATAACATAATTGGCGACGCTGGGATGCTATTTCCTCTTTATTAAAGAAACTTAAGCAGATTCCGACGCCTAATTTGTATGCGGGGTGGCGCCTTTTAATTCCTCGCTCAAGTGGGGTGGCGTCTTTTTAGACCTCGCTCCCCTGACTTGAAAAGCTGGCTACGCCACTGGAGAAACTATCACTCTGGGCCGTGATAAACACCACATCACAGGGAGCATCTGAACACTAGACCAGATATAGGCCAGTGCATTTAGTAATACACCCGCCACAAATTGCAATAGTAATCATACATACAAAAACTAATCTCGTCCAGATCTAGTATGTGTACCGTTGTAAGGGCGTCCTGGGGAAGTGCTGAAATGACAGAAGCTCAATGGACCTTGCCTGCTGATGAGATTGAAGGATCATCAGGTGTTTTACAATTAATTAAAATCCCAAGTTAACAAAATCGTCAAAATGAAGACGGATATCCTTATTTTTAGCTTTGAGCAAAAGATAATATCGTTCATGGAATCACGAATATGACGTTTCTACTGGGGTATCTGCTATTGTCTGAAGGGTATTTTCAATTCAAATCGCTTGACATCTTATTCGGCCGGATGTATTGGCCATTGCTCTAGATATGTATATATTTATAACCCCTACCCCTAAATTTCAGCTACCGTTCATATTTGCAACTTTGCCTGGAACACAAAACACAAGTCCGCTAAACGAAAATGTTCCAATGCTACGATTCATGGTGTCGTTTAGTATGCCAGTCTACCAATGCTACGATTCATGGTGACGTTTAGTATGCCAGTCTACCAATGCTACGATTCATGGTGACGTTTAGTATGCCAGTCTACCAATGCTACGATTCATGGTGACGTTTAGTATGCCAGTCTACCAATGCTACGATTCATGGTGACGTTTAGTATTCCAGTCTACCAATGCTACGATTCATGGTGACGTTTAGTATGCCAGTCTACCAATGCTACGATTCATGGTGACGTTTAGTATTCCAGTCTACCAATGCTACGATTCATGGTGACGTTTAGTATGCCAGTCTACCAATGCTACGATTCATGGTGACGTTTAGTATGCCAGTCTACCAATGCTACGATTCATGGTGTCGTTTAGTATGCCAGTCTACCAATGCTACGATTCATGGTGACGTTTAGTATGCCAGTCTACCAATGCTACGATTCATGGTGACGTTTAGTATGCCAGTCTACCAATGCTACGATTCATGGTGACGTTTAGTATGCCAGTCTACCAATGCTACGATTCATGGTGACGTTTAGTATGCCAGTCTACCAATGCTACGATTCATGGTGACGTGTAGTATGCCAGTCTACCAATGCTACGATTCATGGTGACGTTTAGTATGCCAGTCTACCAATGCTACGATTCATGGTGTCGTTTAGTATGCCAGTCTACCAATGCTACGATTCATGGTGACGTTTAGTAAGCCAGTCTACCAATGCTACGATTCATGGTGATGTTTAGTATGCCAGTCTACCAATGCTACGATTCATGGTAACGTTTAGTATGCCAGTCTACCAATGCTACGATTCATGGTAATGTTTAGTATGCCAGTCTACCAATGCTACGATTCATGGCGACGTTTAGTATGCCAGTCTACCAATGCTACGATTCATGGTGACGTTTAGTATGCCAGTCTACCAATGCTACGATTCATGGTGTCGTTTAGTATGCCAGTCTACCAATGCTACGATTCATGGTGACGTTTAGTATGCCAGTCTACCGATGCTACGATTTATGGTGACGTTTAGTATGCCAGTCTACCAATGCTACGATTCATGTTGACGTTTAGTATGCCAGTCTACCAATGCTACGATTCATGGTGACGTTTAGTATGCCAGTCTACCAATGCTACGATTCATGGTGACGTTTAGTATGCCAGCCTCCAATGCTACGATTCATGGTAACGTTTAGTATGCCAGTCTACCAATGCTACGATTCATGGTAACGTTTAGTATGCCAGTCTACCAATGCTACGATTCATGGTGACGTTTAGTCTGCCAGTCTACCAATGCTACGATTCATGGTGACGTATAGTATGCCAGTTTACCAATGCTACGATTCATGGTGACGTTTAGTATGCCAGTCTACCAATGCTACGATTCATTGTGACGTTTAGTATGCCAGTCTACCAATGCTATGATTCATGGTGACGTTTAGTATGCCAGTCTACCAATGCTACGATTCATGGTAACGTTTAATATGCCAGTCTACCAATGCTATGAATCATGGTGACGTTTAGTATGCCAGTCTACCAATGCTACGATTCATGGTGACGTTTAATATGCCAGTCTACCAATGCTACGATTCATGGTGACGTTTAGTATGCCAGCCTCCAATGCTACGATTCATGGTAACGTTTAGTATGCCAGTCTACCAATGCTACGATTCATGGTAACGTTTAGTATGCCAGTCTACCAATGCTACGATTCATGGTGACGTTTAGTCTGCCAGTCTACCAATGCTACGATTCATGGTGACGTATAGTATGCCAGTTTACCAATGCTACGATTCATGGTGACGTTTAGTATGCCAGTCTACCAATGCTACGATTCATGGTAACGTTTAGTATGCCAGGCTACCAATGCTACGATTCATTGTGACGTTTAGTATGCCAGTCTACCAATGCTACGATTCATGGTGACGTTTAGTATGCCAGTCTACCAATGCTACGATTCATGGTAACGTTTAATATGCCAGTCTACCAATGCTATGAATCATGGTGACGTTTAGTATGCCAGTCTACCAATGCTACGATTCATGGTGACGTTTAATATGCCAGTCTACCAATGCTACGATTCATGGTAACGTTTAGTATGCCAGTCTACCAATGCTACGATTCATGGTGACGTTTAGTATGCCAGGTTACCAATGCTACGATTCATGGTGGCGTTTAGTATGCCAGTCTACCAATGCTACGATTCATGGTGACGTTTAGTATGCCAGTCTACCAATGCTACGATTCATGGTGGCGTTTAGTATGCCAGTCTACCAATGCTACGATTCATGGTGACGTTTAGTATGCCAGTCTACCAATGCTACGATTCATGGTGACGTTTAGTATGCCAGTCTACCAATGCTACGATTCATGGTAACGTTTAGTATGCCAGTCTACCAATGCTACGATTCATGGTGACGTTTAGTATGCCAGTCTACCAATGCTGCGATTCATGGTGACGTTTAGTATACTAGTCTACCAATGCTACGATTCATGGTGTCGTTTAGTATGCCAGTCTACAAATGCTACGATTCATGGTGATGTTTATTATGCCAGTCTACCAATGCTACGATTCATGGTGACGTTTAGCATGCCAGTCTACCAATGCTACGATTCATGGTGGCGTTTAGTATGCCAGTCTACCAATGCTACGATTCATGTTGACGTTTAGTATGCCAGTCTACCAATGCAACGATTCATGGTGACGTTTAGTATGCCAGTCTACCAATCCTACGATTCATGGTGACGTTTAGTATGCCAGTCTACCAATGCTACGATTCATGGTGACGTTTAGTATGCCAGTCTACCAATGCTACGATTCATGGTGACGTTTAGTATGCCAGTCTACCAATGCTACGATTCATGGTGACGTTTATTATGCCAGTCCACAAATGCTACGATTCATGGTGATGTTTATTATGCCAGTCTACCAATGCTACGATTCATGGTGACGTTTAGCATACCAGTCTACCAATGCTACGATTCATGGTGGCGTTTAGTATGCCAGTCTACCAATGCAACGATTTATGGTGACGTTTAGTATGCCAGTCTACCAATGCTACGATTCATGGTGACGTTTAGTATGCCAGTCTACCAATGCTACGATTCATGGTGACGTTTAGTATGCCAGTCTACCAATGCTACGATTCATGGTAACGTTTAGTATGCCAGTCTACCAATGCTACGATTCATGGTGACGTTTAGTATGCCAGTCTACCAATGCTACGATTCATGGTGACGTTTAGTATGCCAGTCTACCAATGCTATGAATCATGGTAACGTTTAGTATGCCAGTCTACCAATGCTACGATTCATGGTGACGTTTAGTATGCCAGTCCAACAATGCTACGATTCATGGTGGCGTTTAGTATGCCAGTCTACCAATGCTACGATTCATGGTGACGTTTAGTATGCCAGTCTACCAATGCTACGATTCATGGTGACGTTTAGTATGCCAGTCTACCAATGCTACGATTCATGGTAACGTTTAGTATGCCAGTCTACCAATGCTACGATTCATGGTGACGTTTAGTATGCCAGTCTACCAATGCTACGATTCATGGTGACGTTTACGATGCCAGTCTACCAATGCTACGATTCATGGTGACGTTTAGTATGCCAGTCTACCAATGCTACGATTCATGGTGACGTTTAGTATGCCAGTCTACCAATGCTACGATTCATGGTGACGTTTAGTATGCAAGTCTACCAATGCTACGATTCATGGTAACGTTTGGTATGCCAGTCTACCAATGCTACGATTCATGGTGACGTTTAGTATTCCAGTCTACCAATGCTACGATTCATGGTGGCGTTTAGTATGCCAGTCTACCAATGCTACGATTCATGGTGACGCTTAGTATGCCAGTCTACACTTTGATTATTATTGCAATGTGTGGTGCGTATATCGCTAAATACACTGGCCTAGCATCCAACATTTTCCTTCCTATTCTCAACCTGTTGCTTGGAGAATTTACAAGCTAAACATTGGGTCCAGTTAACCCTCGATGAATAAAACCTGATATATGTTGACCCGTGCACCTATACTCTTCAGTTTTCTATGACCTGTTTCGATGCTACATTTCTTCTATTGATATTTTAAGTAATGCCCTGTGTTCGAGTCACCAATTCTCAGTCTGCTACAACGTGTCAAGAGAAGTTTCTCTCAGCGATGGCTTCATTCTCTCCTCAAGTGATGAAAATGCCCCCACCACCCGGTTACTGGCTTAATTGTTTTGCCTCGACATGACAAAATTTTCATAACAACTTTACGAAAATGTACGGTCACGGGCTTGAGAAAAGGTATGATGAGTAACGAAATGATTCAATCGTCGCTAAGTAGTAATCAGTCAAGCTTCTGACAATAAACGTGGACGCTGTATCTAGCCTGATCACATCCATGGGTTGACATTAAAGATGAAGCTCTTAACGCGACATGACGTGAAACAGAAGCTGTGACTTATTGATTTTACAATCTCCTCACAGAGAAATTACAATTACTCAAGCTAAATCACAATAAAGTGTGTACGGGGAATTGATAGCCGGTTTAATGGTTTGATTGCCGACTGGTCGAATGGAAGTCTTGGACATTGACTAGGTCATTATGTGGCTTTCCAGAATATCGATAAGATTTGTCCCCAAGACTTGTCCACAAACATTTCCGTATCAACTTAAATTGATATTTTAATGAGAACTGATTTTGTATTAGATTTCCGATGTTCTAGACGGTCTAAGAATGCGCAAATGTTTTGATGGAACAGATTGTATTTCGTTCATCAACACGTAACCACGTAGTTTAGTCGTCTGTCAGAACCGTCAGGGCATGGCAATAATACTGCGATTAATAGCTAAATCTATTCGAATAATCTGTTTTATTCCATATTAGGTATTCATTATCGTGACAGAGAGAGAGGGAGAGAGAGAGAGAGAGGGGGGGGGGGCGGGAGAGCGAGCGAGAGAGGGGGCCGGAGAGGGAGGGGGGGAGGGAGAGAGAGTGAGAGGGAGAGGGAGAGGGAGGTTGGGGAGAGGGAGGGGGGAGGGAGGGAGTGAGAGAGAGAGAGAGCGGGACGGAGGGAGGAGGGAGAGGGAGAGTGATAGAGAGAGAGAGAGAGAGAGAGAGAGAGAGAGAGAGAGGGGGGGGAGAGGGAGAGAGAGAGAGAGAGAGAGGGAGAGAGAGAGAGAGGGGGGCGGGAGAGCGAGCGAGAGAGGGGGCGGGAGAGGGAGGGAGGGAGGGAGGGAGAGAGAGTGAGAGGGAGAGGGAGAGGGAGGTGGGGGAGAGGGAGGGGGAGGGAGGGAGTGAGAGAGAGAGCGGGAGGGAGGGAGGAGGGAGAGGGAGAGTGATAGAGAGAGAGAGAGAGAGAGAGAGAGAGAGAGAGAGAGAGAGAGAGAGAGAGAGAGAGAGATAGAGAGAGAGAGAGAGAGAGAGGGGGGGGAGAGGGAGAGAGAGAGAGAGAGAGAGAGAGAGAGAGAGAGAGAGAGGCCCAGAAGACGCATGCTGGCACATTGGCACGCGTTATAATGAAGATGAAAACGAGCAGTCTGTTTGCTCGTCTTCTGCTGAATCAGACAGTAATCGGGAATAAATGATGTCCTTAGATGTGAGAGGGTAATACTGGAACATAAACACCACATTGTCCACACTGATCTATTCTTAATCAATATCAGACAGATACTAATTGCCCTTGTTATGTGAATATATGCCAGCAATTCTGTCTGCTCATACAAGAAACATTTAATATTTAAAACCTGAGTAATTCAGCTAATTTTAATTTCTAGAATGAACAACGAGATTCTGCCATTCTTGATATTAGTGGGTTGAGTTAGGATTTACATTTTACGATTCATGCAAAAAATATCGCAACTGTCAAATAGCAATATATACATGAGTTGAGAAATAATTGTTTCAAATGTCTGAATGCCCAAAATTGGTACTGGTATTTTGATGGACTTATACAGACACCGACGCTTTCTAGGCAATACGCCTTGAAGGACGGGAATATTTATTAAGCTGTTTCTGGTAGCTAGTATATTTCGAGGGGCTACATGATAACGTGTATGTATATATTCGTCTTGTCCGTCCATTTACCTTTAACTTGATACCATATTCGATTGGCTATGCCCTTGATAGGTGTATGTCGGCTCTCGGCAACGGTAGCGAACGAGACATTACGCGGATTGCGCTGCATATTTCGTGGAAATCCGACTGGTATTTGTTGCCTCAGACAAAATTACTCCAAAAATGAGCGATAACTTATTTTTGCATAGCCTCTCAGTGCACGAAGGTTTTGCAGCTTAATCGAATGTTCGCGAGCCTTAGTTGTGAGATAAGGAGATTAATGTGTCTGTGTTCGTTAAATGTTTTAATGTCAGTGTTTTAGGAGCGTCATAAAGATTAGGAATGTAAAGCAGCGCTCACTATGGTGACATTCATCTCTTCACCATGTCCTTAATGACAGCCACAATGTTATTGTCCATGATTCAGAAGGCTGAACACATCAGTGGTTTGATATCCAAGACATGACGATATCATTACGAAGAAGTCAGAATAGAGGAATACAGTTTTAGCTTTGCCCCGCCCATCTCTAGCTAAGCTCCACCCACGCTTTGCACGTGTTGGGATTGATCGATCCCTAAACTCTCTGAATCGCAATTTCCAGAAAGCTATGCAGATGTTACATATTTCGAAATTAATATGACTGGATGCTGTTGCTGCCATATGGTGCTGTTGCTGCCTATGGCACAAACAGCGCCCAGTTAAATTAATTTCAAAATAATCAAAATCGTGTTTATTAAATAGTAAAGACATAATTCGTACAACAACGCTTAGTTCGTTATCAATTTTGCGTTCGTGACGAACCTAGCTACGTAATTCATGACGTAATTGATTATGGCGTCATATGATTGGCTGAGTAACTGGATACCTCAATTACTCAAGCTACATAGTAGTAAATTGACGGTCAGTGTCAAGGCTTGATCGCCGATTAGTTTAGTTGGTGTTTCCGATTCTGAATAGTCGTGTATGAGATTTTTCGCGAATACCGACAACTTAGTGTCTTCTAGACACTGTTTTCATCCACGAATATTTACACTGCAATTGAAAGGTTGGATTCGATATAGCGCACACTTTAATCTGCATTCTCCCCGCATAGTCATGCGGGTGAGACGTACTATAGTGCAATCATCCAATACCAATGGCAAACCTGTTTATCTTGTTGTAATTTGTGTTCATTTGGCTCTGATCCCAGAGGAAGTTTAATACATTTCACGCTGAATTCCAAATAAATCATAACGTGGAGAGGACAAAACAGGACACGTTCTGCAGAGCAGTGAGCCCAGTATTTTATACTTCCTTCATAGTTCCTTACCACGAAGTGGATCGTAAATTTTTTTTGGTTTCATGCTTTGTCGATAGGTATATTTGGGTGAACTCTGTTTTCGATTCATTCATAAAGAGATTCCCAATTTTTAGTTTGTTTACAGTTATAGAGAATAGTTCATCAAGGGGTTTCCTTTCCTCAAATTCATCGCCACGAAGTCCACAATATCGGCATAGTCCATCTCTACTGGCTAACCCAGTTTGGACAGCGGGCGGTAGGGTGGATGAGGATGGCGGTGGGTGGGGGATGGTTGGTCGTGTGGAATTTAGAGCATAGTACTTAAAGTTCTTACAAGTGTGTGGAACATTCTAAAATGCAAACCCACATACGACATGTAATGTCTTTATGCACACAATCTGTAAATTCCCAGGCATAATCCCATTTGACATAATTACGCCAGATATAATCCTATTCGACATAATGCCACGCGATTTAATCTCTACCATACGTCAGCCGTTCTTGATGTTACCATTATCGACGCTGACAACTCCCAGCTTACTGGAGCAATGTTTACTGAGTTATATGTGATCAGTAGTTTTCGATAAATAGCTGTGGACAGACAGGCAGGCAGGCAGGCTGGCTGGCGGGCGGGCGAGTGGGCAGGCAGGAAGGCAGACAGAAAGGCAGGCAGCCAGACAGAGAGGCAGGCAGACATACAGATAGAGACAGACAGAAGGACGGACGGACGGACGGACAGACAGGCAGATGGCTGATGGGCTGATGGACAGACGTATGTGTGTACATACAGAGGGACTGACCGACACACGGACGGTTGGACAGACGGGTGGGATGGATGGATGGATAGATGGATGGATGGTGGGTCAACAGATGGACAGACAAATAGCCGGACATACATATGGATGGGTGTACGGATGGATGGCTGGACGGAAAGATGGCCAGCCGGATGGATGGCTGGCTAGACGGACAAACTGACGGATGGAATGCGGGCAAGCAGGTGGGCAGTGGGAGGGCGGTCAGTCAGGATGGCGGGCAGGCGGGTGGGCTCGTGTAGGCGAGTGGTTAGGCATGTGGGTGGATGGACAGATGAGCGGGTGGTCCGGCAGGCGGGTAAGCATGCGGGCAGGCAGAAAGACAGGCATGCAGGCCCAACTTCAATATGTATACTATCTTTTCCGTGCATTCGTGCGTACGAGACGTATCTTTAGTGCGCTCATTTCAGAGAGAGAAGCCATACAAGGACAACATTCAAACATCCTGAAATCGGACCGGAAGTAATAACCTGACTGGTTTATCGTGTCATTAGTATGACGTCATCGGATAGATGTGCGGAAATCATTGTCAATCGTGTCAGTCTGCGAGCAGACGAGAGTTTATCGGAGGTCACCAGGCAGTAAATAAGAACATAATATAAACGACACCGGCTTACTCGTCATCGATAAGCAGACGCCATTTTATTTCACGTTAGCAGACGATGATTTTGTTCAGCTAACTGAAAAGGAGACGACATTTACTATGAGTTTATTGCATATGAAACTGCAGCTTTCGGCAATACAAACGAGAATTTCTCATAGTTTAATACCGCGTGTGAACGCGCTGTCGGCCTAGTTGCTATTTAGGCGACGTCGCTAGACCTGTAAAGGATTTGATTTTCAGACCGACCGACAGGTGTACATACAGCCCGACAAACCGACAGGTGTACATACAGCCCGACAAACCGACAGGTGTACATACAGCCCGACAAACCGACAGACAGACTTATCCTAAAAGCGAGTCGTGAATGCGCGACATGTGAATTTAAAATAAGATACAATTTAACTAACTATGGTCAACATCGACTGGCTAACATGATAGCTGCCTCTAGTTGACTGACCATATCCCAGTCCAAGGTTGAATATGTTAATTAGAGTAGACCCGCCTCTCGAGCTCGGTCGCGAGTTGGAAATGGTTAATGAGATATTTCTTTAAAACTCTAAATGGTGGATAGGCTTTGCTTGCCGCGGTTAAATGTGTATCATCATAGTAGCCTATAGTGCACATTTCACTAATTTAATTTTGATGAAATTATACACCTAGTTTATGGCAAGGCTCTCAAGTTCCATTCCTGTTGACATTCTTTCACATAGACATTGTTTGGCTTTTTATAGTACAATATAATCATGTTTTTTCAGCTCATCAAATTATGATTTTTCCGTTTCTTCCTAATTAATATATATTTGCTATATAATTGCTATATAATTACTATATAATCCGTTTCTAGGGAACGCGTTATACAAGACTAGTATATAACCGAGTCCAATTATCTTCATCGGGAAGTCCCAATCTAAAAGTAGAGGCGTAGCTTCGTGCAGAGAATACGTCTCTACCGTAATGACCGGCCATCGTGTTACGTCATCAAACATTTACACCGTTACACATACGCCAATTCGGAGACAAGACTGGCTGGGCCGGGCCGGACTGGAAACACACCTCAGGTGGTCGCGTTGCTTTTAGTATCATCCTAAATCATGCATCACCAGCTTGATACAGACATTAAAATCAATTCGATCCGCCCTGTGGTTCATTAGATATCAGCATCTACGCAACGCCAGCAAATTCGTGTCCTCATTTTGTGTGCATTCATTTTGAAACTTAATAATAATCAACAGGGACCATTTTTCTATGAGCTATTCTTCATGTCGTATATTAAATACTCTCGTTTTACGCTTAATAATATCGGTTGGAGTGGCTAGGATAGTGTTAGGCCCCTTTCAAGATACAATTCTCATTATCAGCATATTCTAGTTGACATTATTACGCCACTGGCTATACACGCTTGTGAAGCTTTTCCTCTGTCTCGTATAGAAAGAGTTCTTTCGAGACACTAATGTGGTAAGTCCATGGAGTATCACAGGCACGCATGCGCAGTGTATATCTAACCAACAGTCGAGTTTCCAAAAACAGTTTGTATGATATATACTTCATTGAAAGATGATCTGTATATTCAGGTTTGCTGATGAGACTATTTTATTGATTATATGAACACACACGGTGTTCGCTTAACAGGTTTAACGATCTACATGCTGGATTTCTGCGGACTACATTATCATGGTGTTTAACTCTGGTTGTGCTCGATAATTTGAAAACAATTTGACTGAAAGCTTTAAGCCACCAACAATTTTCACTCAGCATTTCTAGAGTTATTGCTAATTGAATCTATTGTCTGTAGGCTTACAGCAGTCAGACAGTTAAGGGGACTGTGCCATCATAGACACTTCTGAGCAAGCGCGAGCTGAACGGAAACAAAAGAACGCTTTTCTCTCATGGGCGATATATCCGATCAAACACAACAGAAAATACACCCCAGAGGTTAGGACATTTTCATACGCCATGAGAATAGTGAAGCATCATCAAACAAAACCAATTAATTGGCTATGCTAATACTGGCGAACGAATAGATGGAAGCATTAAAAGGCGCTGTTCGACTGTGGACAGTTTCTCGACGCATAAGAGCCAAATGTTGTCAAAAGAGAGTGTATATGTGGTTCGTTATGTAATTTACACACTCTTCGTGGATGTAGAATGGTAAGCAGACGTCTCCAAAATCTACTGTCGAACACGTGCCACGTTTTCTGATGGATACATGTTAGGTTGAATTCCCAAATATCCTGCTGATGCTTGGAACCGTCAACCACATGCTGAACCAAATGTTAGGAGGAACCGCCAATACCCCGTCGAACCCATGTTAGGAGGAACCGCCAATACCCGGCCGAACCCATGTTGGGAGGAACCGCCAATACCCTGTCGAACCCATGTTGGGAGGAACCATCAGTATCATGTTACACCCATGTTAGGAGGAACCATCAGTACCATGCTGCGCCCATGTTAGGAGGAACCAGCAGTACCATGTTGCGCCCATGTTAGGAGGAACCACCAGTACCATGTTACGTCCATGTTAGGAGGAACCATCAGTACTATGTTGCGCCCATGTTAGGAGGAACCACCAGTACTATGTTGCGTCCATGTTAGGAGGAACCACGAGTACCATGTTGCGCCCATGTTAGGAGGAACCACCGGTACCATGTTGCGCTCGTGTTAGGAGGAACCACCAGTACCATGTTACGTCCATGTTAGGAGGAACCACTAGTACCATGTTGCGCCCATGTTAGGAGGAACCACCAGTACCATGTTGCGCTCATGTTAGGAGGAACCACCAGTACCATGGTTCGTCCATGTTAGGAGGAACTATCAGTACCATGTTGCGTCCATGTTAGGAGGAACCACCAGTACCATGTTGCGTCCATGTTAGGAGGAACCACCAGTACCATGTTGCGTCCATGTTAAGAGGGACTCATCATCATCATTGTCCTCGTCGTCGTCCTCGTTCTCGTCGTCCTCGTTCTCGGCGTCCTCGTCGGTGGCATCGTCTGTGTCCTCGTCGGCGTCCTTGTCGGCGTCCTCCTCTTCCTCCTCCTCTTCCTCCTCCAATTCGTCCTCCTCATCGTCCTCATCCACGTCTTCGTCCCTGTCTTCGTCATCGTCCTCTTCTTCGTCCTCCAATTCGTCCTCCTTTTCGTCCTCGTCTTCGTCCTCGTTCTCGTATTCGTTCTCATCTTCATCCTCGCATTCGTCCTCGTCTTCGTCCTCGTCTTCATCCTCCTGTTCGTCCTCCTCCTCATCCTCCTCCTTCCTCCTGGTATTGAACCACTCATTTTAGTAGTAAATTAACACTGTCTTCTGCTCAGGCGTTTCATTCCCCTCTTCATCCTCTTTCTCCTCTTCCTCCTCCCCCACATTCCTGCCCACCCCCTCCTCCTCCTCCTCCTCCTCTTCAAAATCTTGCTCGGTGAATGCTCATCTTCAGGCAAGAGAAAGAACATTAAACAATTTATCACCAAAATGACTGGCTCTGGGTATTGAAACACTCATTTTACTAGTAAATTAAAAAGGTATTCTCCTGCTCTGCAAATAGACATTTCCCAAGACCACAGCAGTGGCCATTTTGGTTGGCTTGATCATTAAAGAGTTAATATGTCTCTGTCTTCCATTCTTTGTATTGATTATCCAATGAATTATCCGACTTACTTTTGTAAACTGTCAAAACAGTGGTCAATATTAAAAAATAATATCACTGACCTGTGGTCAGCTTGACAATGTTAGAATATACAGTTTGTTTCCAGCCGTTGCTGCTGTGAATAAGCGACAATGGCGTTGATTGTAGTTATATTGCCATAAGAGGTCCTTCTGCTGGCGAATGATGATGTCAGCACGTTACAATGTAAGCCAGCACTGTATAATTTGCGAGCGCGTCAGTCATGGTTAAGCCTACTGATGAATCTGACAGGTGCGTAATTACACATGTGGTTGATGACCGGAGGATACCAGCGCGATATGACAGCGCAGCGGCGTCATCTCCACGCCAATAATTGTTTACTTTGATTGCGATGGAAAATAATATTGTGTGACGGAAAACAAAACACGCGTTCAGACGTGACCTAGATTACCGCCGGCGCCGCCATTGGCTAATGACGTAATAGCCCGCCATTACGCAAGTGAAAAACCCTTAAAGCTAGGATTCCATTAACGCGTATGCGCGATTCCATTTGTACGTATGCGTATGCGTATGCGTATCCGAAAGTAGTGATTTTATTCAATCAGTTGCTACTACTACTACTACTACTACTACTACTACTACTACTACTACTACTACTACTACTACTACTACTACTACTACTACTACTACTGCTACTATGCTACTACTACTACTACTACTACTACTACTACTACTACTACTACTACTACTACTACTACTACTACTACTAAAACTACTACTACTACTACTACTACTACTACTACTACTACTACTACTACTACTACTACTACTACTACTACTACTACTACTGCTACTATGCTACTACTACTACTACTACTACTACTACTACTACTACTACTACTACTACTACTACTACTACTACTACTACTACTACTACTACTACTACTAAAACTACTACTACTACTACTACTACTACTACTACTACTACTACTACTACTACTACTACTACTACTACTACTACTACTAAAACTACTACTACTACTACTACTACTACTACTACTACTACTACTACTACTACTAAAACTACTACTACTACTACTACTACTACTACTACTACTACTACTACTACTACTACTACTACTACTACTACTACTACTACTACTACTACTACTACTACTACTACTACTACTACTACTACTACTACTACTACTACTACTACTAGCATGAATATGTTCTAAAATAGTCTATCAGCCTTTCAGTGAGTTTCACATTCCAGCGCGCTTACTATGAATTTATCTTATATATTGGAACACATGTGCAGAATAATAGTGTCGATTTGGGGAAAGCGCATGAATGAAGTAATGAAAACGTCATTTTCAAGGAATCACACATCCGAATGCTGTCCGTATCCGAATGAAATCGCTAGCGATCGGATTCGGATACGGACAGGTTTCGTATACCCATACGGACGTAATGGAATCATACTATCTATTTGTAATGGGAGCGAAAAAAATTCGGATACGCATACGCGTTAATGGAATCCTAGCTTTAGACGCGTATATAACGTTATAGTTATCATAGGCATAAGAACCTGTTGAGATCTGAAACTCGGGGACAATGGATATCGACGTAAAATACAGAAACGGTGGTGGAAATTCGTGCGCGGTCAATGGGTGCACAAATAATAGCAGAAAACTAAATATGTTTAAGAAGGGCTTGAGCGTCTTAATCCCGTAAAAATTCACGTTATGCCATCAGATGAACCGAGCAGACTAACTGCGGACTAAAGCTATCAATAGACAAGTCTTACCAAAACAGGTATATGTGTGTTCCGAACATTTTTTGGATGACAAATCCATCAGAGAGAAACCAATATCCGAAATTAAAATTAGGTTACGATAAATGTGTCACACCATGTTGAAGTAAGGTGGTAAGGAAAACATTAAATGTCTAAAGAAACTCAACATCTCTGACTGTTCCGCGGCCACTAATAGCAGCGCTGAAATAAACTCTGGTGATATAACTGGTTTGTCAGAGACAGACTTTATCATGGTGTTGTAGATACTAATAAAGCTGCAGTCACGCCTTGCCGGATAGCGTTAACGGACGTCCGACGGAGAGCTAAATTTTCAGTCTGTTCATCTCCGTTTGCGTGCGTTTCTTTTCTGTTTCTCGTTCGGCGAATACGTTCCTTGTCGGGCGAGGTCCGTTCAGTCCGGTGGAATGTTTTGTGCATGCACAAAACTTGGAACGTACTCCACCGAGTAAAGGCATCCGCTGGTTGTACGGTTGTTGTGCGCTGGGCATGCGTTTTGTTCAGAACTCGTGCGTTTCTCATCCTATACTTGTCAGTTCGCATCCGTTGAAGTTCGGTGGACTTGGCTCGCGGCCGCACTACTACCTGACACGCAACGGGTGAACAGGTGGTGTGCCTGACATAGACCGCACGTTCAGCGGACGATTACTGACCAGGAACGCATGGGAACTGATGAATAGCAGGATGTGTAACGGGGGTCCACTGGACAAAACTGACGACTTCAGGATAAGTACAGTATAACTACCGTACATGTAACGCGTCTATGGTCAGTGACGTACATCCTCCGAGGTATATAAACGTGGCTTCCCTGTCTCACTCCCTCATTATCCTTCTTGCATGCCATGGGCGAGGATCGTTTTGGACTTTGAGGACCTTCATCAGTATCATGGAGTGTCGTGTGAGACTCCACATGCAGTATCAAGTGGCAGGCACAGATTGACCTGCTAGATGCCAACCTGAACATTTTTGCCCATGTACAGAACAGAAGGAGAAGGAGAAGGTGGCAGCGGAGATGGTGGTCTAGGGCATGGCTGGGCCCTGAGAGGCGGCGACAGTTTGGTCTTTATGACCAACTCATGATGGAGTTGCGGAGAGAAGACCAGAAGGCATTTGTCAACTTCTTGAGGATTCCCCCTGAGATGTTTGATGAGATGCTCGAACGAGTAGGTCCCAGAATCACCAAGCAATATACATTCTACAGAGCCCCTCTTGATCCAGGCATGAAGTTAGCCATCACACTCAGACATCTTGCATCAGGGTCCAAGTACACCAATATGCGGTTTGGCTGGCTGGTTTAGTGAACATATTAATTTAAACTTACCATCATAGCCCAGCCCTTTAGCTTTGTCCTCCCAGAGACGGCCCTTCATGGCCTTGTTTTTCTAGTCCTTGTTCTTCAAATTCCAAAGGCAGGGATGCTCCTCAACCCATTCCAGGACTTGGCTTTCTTCCTGCTCATTCTGGAGGCGGTAAGACTTCTTAGGCTTCTTTGACTTTGATTTACTTGACTTGTGAGTTGACTGTGATGAAACTGATGAAGGACTGGGACTGGGAGAGGCTGCCTTTGCGATGATCTCTTCAGAAAGGGATTCTTCATGTGGCTCATCATGGGCTTCTGAGACTAGAGGTGCAACTTCTTTAAACACTGCAACTGCCTCTGGGCGACCTGTTATGTACCACGGTTGCCACTGGCAGAGGGAGGAGAGGTGGGCCTGGCAGCCTTCGTCCGTGCCCTTCCCAGCATTCCCGGACTTCACCTTTGTGCATCTTGGAGAGAGCTGATGTGGAGATGTTTTAACCAACTAGAGCATGAAAATATATATGCGTCCGGTGTTCGATTCACAGGACTATTTATACCCGTTTTGTCTGTCACATGACCTGTACATATACGCTCGAAGAACATTTTGTCAGTTTCTTATGCGCTCCGCTTTCGTTTTGCCCGATTCTTGTCTGTTACTCGTACTGCGGTGTCCGTTACAGTGGCCGGTCATTGCCCGATTCTTGTCTGTCACTCGTACTGCGGTGTCCGTTACAGTGGCCGGTCATTGCCCGGTTCTTGTCTGTCACTCGTACTGTGGTGTCCGTTACAGTGGCCGGTCATTGCCCGGTTCTTGTCTGTCACTCGTACTGTGGTGTCTGTTACAGTGGCCGGTCATTGCCCGGTTCTTGTCTGTCACTCGTACTGTGGTGCCTGTTACAGTGGCCGGTCATTGCCCGGTTCTTGTCTGTTACTCGTACTGCGGTGTCCGTTACAGTGGCCGGTCATTGCCCGGTTCTTGTCTGTTACTCGTACTGTGGTGTCTGTTACAGTGGCCGGTCATTGCCCGGTTCTTGTCTGTCACTCGTACTGTGGTGTCTGTTACAGTGGCCGGTCATTGCCCGGTTCTTGTCTGTCACTCGTACTGTGGTGTCCGTTACAGTGGCCGGTCATTGCCCGGTTCTTGTCTGTTACTCGTACTGCGGTGTCCGTTACAGTGGCCGGTCATTGCCCGATTCTTGTCTGTTACTCGTACTGCGGTGTCCGTTACAGTGGCCGGTCATTGCCCGATTCTTGTCTGTTACTCGTACTGCGGTGTCCGTTACAGTGGCCGGTCATTGCCCGATTCTTGTCTGTTACTCGTACTGCGGTGTCCGTTACAGTGGCCGGTCATTGCCCGATTCTTGTCTGTTACTCGTACTGTGGTGTCCGTTACAGTGGCCGGTCATTGCCCGGTTCTTGTCTGTTACTCGTACTGTGGTGTCCGTTACAGTGGCCGGTCATTGCCCGGTTCTTGTCTGTTACTCGTACTGTGGTGTCCGTTACAGTGGCCGGTCATTGCCCGGTTCTTGTCTGTTACTCGTACTGTGGTGTCCGTTACAGTGGCCGGTCATTGCCCGGTTCTTGTCTGTTACTCGTACTGTGGTGTCCGTTACAGTGGCCGGTCATTGCCCGGTTCTTGTCTGTTACTCGTACGGTGGTGTCTGTTACAGTGGCCGGTCATTGCCCGGTTCTTGTCTGTTACTCGTACTGTGGTGCCTGTTACAGTGGCCGGTCATTGCCCGATTCTTGTCTGTTACTCGTACTGTGGTGTCCGTTACAGTGGCCGGTCATTGCCCGGTTCTTGTCTGTTACTCATACGGTGGTGCCTGTTACAGTGGCCGGTCATTGCCCGATTCTTGTCTGTCACTCGTACTGTGGTGTCCGTTACAGTGGCCGGTCATTGCCCGGTTCTTGTCTGTCACTCGTACTGTGGTGCCCGTTACAGTGGCCGGTCATTGCCCGGTTCTTGTCTGTTACTCGTACTGTGGTGTCCGTTACAGTGGCCGGTCATTGCCCGGTTCTTGTCTGTTACTCGTACTGTGGTGTCCGTTACAGTGGCCGGTCATTGCCCGGTTCTTGTCTGTTACTCGTACTGTGGTGTCCGTTACAGTGGCCGGTCATTGCCCGATTCTTGTCTGTTACTCGTACTGTGGTGTCTGTTACAGTGGCCGATCATTGCCCTGTTCTTGTCTGTTACTCGTACTGTGGTGTCCGTTACAGTGCCCGGTCATTGCCCTGTTCTTGTCTGTTACTCGTACTGTGGTGTCTGTTACAGTGGCCGGTCATTGCCCTGTTCTTGTCTGTTACTCGTACGGTGGTGTCCGTTACAGTGCCCGGTCATTGCCCGGTTCTTGTCTGTTACTCGTACTGTGGTGCCTGTTACAGTGGCCGGTCATTGCCCTGTTCTTGTCTGTTACTCGTACTGTGGTGTCCGTTACAGTGGCCGGTCATTGCCCGGTTCTTGTCTGTTACTCGTACTGTGGTGCCTGTTACAGTGGCCGGTCATTGCCCGGTTCTTGTCTGTTACTCGTACGGTGGTGTCTGTTACAGTGGCTGGTCATTGCCCGGTTCTTGTCTGTTACTCGTACGGTGGTGTCCGTTACAGTGCCCGGTCATTGCCCGGTTCTTGTCTGTTACTCGTACGGTGGTGTCCGTTACAGTGGCCGGTCATTGCCCGGTTCTTGTCTGTTACTCGTACGGTGGTGTCCGTTACAGTGCCCGGTCATTGCCCGGTTCTTGTCTGTTACTCGTACTGCGGTGTCCGTTACAGTGGCCGGTCATTGCCCGGTTCTTGTCTGTTACTCGTACGGTGGTGTCCGTTACAGTGCCCGGTCATTGCCCGGTTCTTGTCTGTTACTCGTACTGCGGTGTCCGTTACAGTGGCCGGTCATTGCCCGGTTCTTGTCTGTTACTCGTACTGTGGTGCCTGTTACAGTGGCCGGTCATTGCCCGGTTCTTGTCTGTTACTCATACTGTGGTGCCTGTTACAGTGGCCGGTCATTGCCCGGTTCTTGTCTGTTACTCGTACTGTGGTGCCTGTTACAGTGGCCGGTCATTGCCCTGTTCTTGTCTGTTACTCGTACTGTGGTGCCTGTTACAGTGGCCGGTCATTGCCCGGTTCTTGTCTGTTACTCGTACGGTGGTGCCTGTTACAGTGGCCGGTCATTGCCCTGTTCTTGTCTGTTACTCGTACTGTGGTGCCTGTTACAGTGGCCGGTCATTGCCCGGTTCTTGTCTGTTACTCGTACGGTGGTGCCTGTTACAGTGGCCAGTCATTGCTCGGTTCTTGTCTGTTACTCGTACTGTGGTGCCTGTTACAGTGGCCGGTCATTGCCCTGTTCTTGTCTGTTACTCGTACTGTGGTGCCTGTTACAGTGGCCGGTCATTGCCCGGTTCTTGTATGTTACTCGTACTGTGGTGCCTGTTACAGTGGCCGGTCATTGCCCGGTTCTTGTCTGTTACTCGTACTGTGGTGCCTGTTACAGTGGCCGGTCATTGCCCTGTTCTTGTCTGTTACTCGTACTGTGGTGTCCGTTACAGTGGCCGGTCATTGCCCGGTTCTTGTCTGTTACTCGTACTGTGGTGTCCGTTACAGTGGCCGGTCATTGCCCGGTTCTTGTCTGTCACTCGTACTGCGGTGTCCGTTACAGTGGCCGGTCATTGCCCGGTTCTTGTCTGTTACTCGTACGGTGGTGTCCGTTACAGTGCCCGGTCATTGCCCGGTTCTTGTCTGTTACTCGTACTGCGGTGTCCGTTACAGTGGCCGGTCATTGCCCGGTTCTTGTCTGTTACTCGTACTGTGGTGCCTGTTACAGTGGCCGGTCATTGCCCGGTTCTTGTCTGTTACTCATACTGTGGTGCCTGTTACAGTGGCCGGTCATTGCCCGGTTCTTGTCTGTTACTCGTACTGTGGTGCCTGTTACAGTGGCCGGTCATTGCCCTGTTCTTGTCTGTTACTCGTACTGTGGTGCCTGTTACAGTGGCCGGTCATTGCCCGGTTCTTGTCTGTTACTCGTACGGTGGTGCCTGTTACAGTGGCCGGTCATTGCCCTGTTCTTGTCTGTTACTCGTACTGTGGTGCCTGTTACAGTGGCCGGTCATTGCCCGGTTCTTGTCTGTTACTCGTACGGTGGTGCCTGTTACAGTGGCCAGTCATTGCTCGGTTCTTGTCTGTTACTCGTACTGTGGTGCCTGTTACAGTGGCCGGTCATTGCCCTGTTCTTGTCTGTTACTCGTACTGTGGTGCCTGTTACAGTGGCCGGTCATTGCCCGGTTCTTGTATGTTACTCGTACTGTGGTGCCTGTTACAGTGGCCGGTCATTGCCCGGTTCTTGTCTGTTACTCGTACTGTGGTGCCTGTTACAGTGGCCGGTCATTGCCCTGTTCTTGTCTGTTACTCGTACTGTGGTGTCCGTTACAGTGGCCGGTCATTGCCCGGTTCTTGTCTGTTACTCGTACTGTGGTGTCCGTTACAGTGGCCGGTCATTGCCCGGTTCTTGTCTGTTACTCGTACTGTGGTGTCCGTTACAGTGGCCGGTCATTTCCCGGTTCTTGTCTGTTACTCATACGGTGGTGTCCGTTACAGTGGCCGGTCATTGCCCGGTTCTTGTCTGTTACTCGTACTGTGGTGTCCGTTACAGTGGCCGGTCATTGCCCGGTTCTTGTCTGTTACTCGTACGGTGGTGCCTGTTACAGTGGCCGGTCATTGCCCGGTTCTTGTCTGTTACTCGTACGGTGGTGTCCGTTACAGTGGCCGGTCATTGCCCGGTTCTTGTCTGTTACTCGTACTGTGGTGTCCGTTACAGTGGCCGGTCATTGCCCGGTTCTTGTCTGTTACTCGTACGGTGGTGCCTGTTACAGTGGCCGGTCATTGCTCGGTTCTTGTCTGTTACTCGTACGGTGGTGCCTGTTACAGTGGCCGGTCATTGCCCGATTCTTGTCTGTTACTCGTACTGTGGTGTCCGTTACAGTGGCCGGTCATTGCCCGGTTCTTGTCTGTTACTCATACGGTGGTGCCTGTTACAGTGGCCGGTCATTGCCCGATTCTTGTCTGTCACTCGTACTGTGGTGTCCGTTACAGTGGCCGGTCATTGCCCGGTTCTTGTCTGTCACTCGTACTGTGGTGCCCGTTACAGTGGCCGGTCATTGCCCGGTTCTTGTCTGTTACTCGTACTGTGGTGTCCGTTACAGTGGCCGGTCATTGCCCGGTTCTTGTCTGTTACTCGTACTGTGGTGTCCGTTACAGTGGCCGGTCATTGCCCGGTTCTTGTCTGTTACTCGTACTGTGGTGTCCGTTACAGTGGCCGGTCATTGCCCGATTCTTGTCTGTTACTCGTACTGTGGTGTCTGTTACAGTGGCCGATCATTGCCCTGTTCTTGTCTGTTACTCGTACTGTGGTGTCCGTTACAGTGCCCGGTCATTGCCCTGTTCTTGTCTGTTACTCGTACTGTGGTGTCTGTTACAGTGGCCGGTCATTGCCCTGTTCTTGTCTGTTACTCGTACGGTGGTGTCCGTTACAGTGCCCGGTCATTGCCCGGTTCTTGTCTGTTACTCGTACTGTGGTGCCTGTTACAGTGGCCGGTCATTGCCCTGTTCTTGTCTGTTACTCGTACTGTGGTGTCCGTTACAGTGGCCGGTCATTGCCCGGTTCTTGTCTGTTACTCGTACTGTGGTGCCTGTTACAGTGGCCGGTCATTGCCCGGTTCTTGTCTGTTACTCGTACGGTGGTGTCTGTTACAGTGGCTGGTCATTGCCCGGTTCTTGTCTGTTACTCGTACGGTGGTGTCCGTTACAGTGCCCGGTCATTGCCCGGTTCTTGTCTGTTACTCGTACGGTGGTGTCCGTTACAGTGGCCGGTCATTGCCCGGTTCTTGTCTGTTACTCGTACGGTGGTGTCCGTTACAGTGCCCGGTCATTGCCCGGTTCTTGTCTGTTACTCGTACTGCGGTGTCCGTTACAGTGGCCGGTCATTGCCCGGTTCTTGTCTGTTACTCGTACGGTGGTGTCCGTTACAGTGGCCGGTCATTGCCCGGTTCTTGTCTGTTACTCGTACGGTGGTGTCCGTTACAGTGGCCGGTCATTGCCCGGTTCTTGTCTGTTACTCGTACTGTGGTGCCTGTTACAGTGGCCGGTCATTGCCCGGTTCTTGTCTGTTACTCATACTGTGGTGCCTGTTACAGTGGCCGGTCATTGCCCGGTTCTTGTCTGTTACTCGTACTGTGGTGCCTGTTACAGTGGCCGGTCATTGCCCTGTTCTTGTCTGTTACTCGTACTGTGGTGCCTGTTACAGTGGCCGGTCATTGCCCGGTTCTTGTCTGTTACTCGTACGGTGGTGCCTGTTACAGTGGCCGGTCATTGCCCTGTTCTTGTCTGTTACTCGTACTGTGGTGCCTGTTACAGTGGCCAGTCATTGCCCGGTTCTTGTCTGTTACTCGTACGGTGGTGCCTGTTACAGTGGCCAGTCATTGCTCGGTTCTTGTCTGTTACTCGTACTGTGGTGCCTGTTACAGTGGCCGGTCATTGCCCTGTTCTTGTCTGTTACTCGTACTGTGGTGCCTGTTACAGTGGCCGGTCATTGCCCGGTTCTTGTATGTTACTCGTACTGTGGTGCCTGTTACAGTGGCCGGTCATTGCCCGGTTCTTGTCTGTTACTCGTACTGTGGTGCCTGTTACAGTGGCCGGTCATTGCCCGGTTCTTGTCTGTTACTCGTACTGTGGTGTCCGTTACAGTGGCCGGTCATTGCCCGGTTCTTGTCTGTTACTCGTACTGTGGTGTCCGTTACAGTGGCCGGTCATTGCCCGGTTCTTGTCTGTTACTCGTACTGTGGTGTCCGTTACAGTGGCCGGTCATTGCCCGGTTCTTGTCTGTTACTCGTACGGTGGTGTCCGTTACAGTGGCCGGTCATTGCCCGGTTCTTGTCTGTTACTCGTACGGTGGTGTCCGTTACAGTGGCCGGTCATTGCCCGGTTCTTGTCTGTTACTCGTACGGTGGTGCCTGTTACAGTGGCCGGTCATTGCCCGGTTCTTGTCTGTTACTCGTACGGTGGTGTCCGTTACAGTGGCCGGTCATTGCCCGGTTCTTGTCTGTTACTCGTACGGTGGTGTCCGTTACAGTGGCCGGTCATTGCCCGGTTCTTGTCTGTTACTCGTACGGTGGTGCCTGTTACAGTGGCCGGTCATTGCTCGGTTCTTGTCTGTTACTCGTACGGTGGTGCCTGTTACAGTGGCCGGTCATTGCCCGGTTCTTGTCTGTCACTCGTACTGTGGTGTCCGTTACAGTGGCCGGTCATTGCCCGGTTCTTGTCTGTTACTCGTACTGCGGTGTCCGTTACAGTGGCCGGTCATTGCCCGGTTCTTGTCTGTTACTCGTACGGTGGTGTCCGTTACAGTGGCCGGTCATTGCCCGGTTCTTGTCTGTTACTCGTACTGCGGTGTCCGTTACAGTGGCCGGTCATTGCCCGGTTCTTGTCTGTTACTCGTACTGTGGTGCCTGTTACAGTGGCCGGTCATTGCCCGGTTCTTGTCTGTTACTCATACTGTGGTGCCTGTTACAGTGGCCGGTCATTGCCCGGTTCTTGTCTGTTACTCGTACTGTGGTGCCTGTTACAGTGGCCGGTCATTGCCCTATTCTTGTCTGTTACTCGTACTGTGGTGCCTGTTACAGTGGCCGGTCATTGCCCGGTTCTTGTCTGTTACTCGTACGGTGGTGCCTGTTACAGTGGCCGGTCATTGCCCTGTTCTTGTCTGTTACTCGTACTGTGGTGCCTGTTACAGTGGCCGGTCATTGCCCGGTTCTTGTCTGTTACTCGTACGGTGGTGCCTGTTACAGTGGCCAGTCATTGCTCGGTTCTTGTCTGTTACTCGTACTGTGGTGCCTGTTACAGTGGCCGGTCATTGCCCTGTTCTTGTCTGTTACTCGTACTGTGGTGCCTGTTACAGTGGCCGGTCATTGCCCGGTTCTTGTCTGTTACTCGTACGGTGGAGTCCGTTACAGTGGCCGGTCATTGCCCGGTTCTTGTCTGTTACTCGTACGGTGGAGTCCGTTACAGTGGCCGGTCATTGCCCTGTTCTTGTCTGTTACTCGTACTGTGGTGTCCGTTACAGTGGCCGGTCATTGCCCGGTTCTTGTCTGTTACTCGTACTGTGGTGTCCGTTACAGTGGCCGGTCATTGCCCGGTTCTTGTCTGTTACTCGTACTGTGGTGTCCGTTACAGTGGCCGGTCATTTCCCGGTTCTTGTCTGTTACTCGTACGGTGGTGTCCGTTACAGTGGCCGGTCATTGCCCGGTTCTTGTCTGTTACTCGTACGGTGGAGTCCGTTACAGTGGCCGGTCATTGCCCGGTTCTTGTCTGTTACTCGTACGGTGGAGTCCGTTACAGTGGCCGGTCATTGCCCGGTTCTTGTCTGTTACTCGTACGGTGGTGTCCGTTACAGTGGCCGGTCATTGCCCGGTTCTTGTCTGTTACTCGTACTGTGGTGTCCGTTACAGTGGCCGGTCATTGCCCGGTTCTTGTCTGTTACTCGTACGGTGGTGCCTGTTACAGTGGCCGGTCATTGCTCGGTTCTTGTCTGTTACTCGTACGGTGGTGTCCGTTACAGTGGCCGGTCATTGCCCGGTTCTTGTCTGTTACTCGTACGGTGGTGTCCGTTACAGTGGCCGGTCATTGCCCGGTTCTTGTCTGTTACTCGTACGGTGGTGTCCGTTACAGTGGCCGGTCATTGCCCGGTTCTTGTCTGTTACTCGTACGGTGGTGTCCGTTACAGTGGCCGGTCATTGCCCGGTTCTTGTCTGTTACTCGTACGGTGGAGTCCGTTACAGTGGCCGGTCATTGCCCGGTTCTTGTCTGTTACTCGTACGGTGGTGTCCGTTACAGTGGCCGGTCATTGCCCGGTTCTTGTCTGTTACTCGTACGGTGGTGTCCGTTACAGTGGCCGGTCATTGCCCGATTCTTGTCTGTTACTCGTACGGTGGTGTCCGTTACAGTGGCCGGTCATTGCCCGATTCTTGTCTGTTACTCGTACGGTGGTGTCCGTTACAGTGGCCGGTCATTGCCCGGTTCTTGTCTGTTACTCGTACGGTGGTGTCCGTTACAGTGGCCGGTCATTGCCCGGTTCTTGTCTGTTACTCGTACGGTGGTGTCCGTTACAGTGGCCGGTCATTGCCCGGTTCTTGTCTGTTACTCGTATGGTGGAGTCCGTTACAGTGGCCGGTCATTGCCCGGTTCTTGTCTGTTACTCGTACGGTGGTGTCCGTTACAGTGGCCGGTCATTGCCCGGTTCTTGTCTGTTACTCGTACGGTGGTGTCCGTTACAGTGGCCGGTCATTTCCCGGTTCTTGTCTGTTACTCGTACGGTGGTGTCCGTTACAGTGGCCGGTCATTGCCCGGTTCTTGTCTGTTACTCGTACGGTGGTGTCCGTTACAGTGGCCGGTCATTGCCCGGTTCTTGTCTGTTACTCGTACGGTGGTGTCCGTTACAGTGGCCGGTCATTGCCCGGTTCTTGTCTGTTACTCGTACGGTGGAGTCCGTTACAGTGGCCGGTCATTGCCCGGTTCTTGTCTGTTACTCGTACGGTGGAGTCCGTTACAGTGGCCGGTCATTGCCCTGTACCTATTCGGTAATTGTGCGGTCATTGTACGTTTTATCCGTCCATATCCCTTCGTGAGAGCGTCGAGCAGCAACGGAGACGACTGTCACCACCGGATAATTTTCTTTCGCAATTTTCTATCCGTTGGATGTCCGTTTCTGCTATCCGGCAAGGTGTGACAGCTGCTTAAGGTAGGCACGTAAAAGAAACAATGAATCCATCCAATATGTTGACATATGTACACAATGTCAGGAATCTGACTTTTGTACAAATGACCATACCTACGGAAAACCATGGGGCAGATTGTAAAAGTACATCTGGCTTCCCAGAGAAGCAATTAGAGAATGTTGTTCTGCTTTATTTCAGGTGATGTAGTGAGGACAATATAGGCCTGAATGCGGAAACCGCCTAATTCACATGTGGGTTATGTAAGTCAGACCTTATGGTAAGGACAGATATATTGCATTCCATTTTATCATACTATTTATACCATATGTAATACTTATGCTTAAATATTAAATATTAACATTTGATATATTTTTAGTGAATATGATTGTGTTGTACATAAATATTAACTGTGATAATCCATGATGGAGCAGAAATATAAATATTAAATTTTAAATATTGAATGTCTGTCTATTGTTTATCTATTGCATAGGGAAATATCAGGAGACATTTTCTCTGGCCAGGGGAGTATGTCACAGGCTTTATATATATGACTGTTACTTTCATGGTATATTTATTTGAATTATAGGTTATGCCCCCCTTTAATAATAGAGTATATTCCCTTTAA